>CM021764.1:777758-863343 GCA_011075105.1 Heteronetta atricapilla
AAGATGTTGAACAAGATCAGACCCAGCACCGACCCCTGGGGAACACCACTAGTCACAGGCCTCCAGCCAGACTCTGTGCTGCCGATCACCACCCTCTGAGCTTGGCCAGTCAGCCAGTTCTCAACCCACCTTACTGTTCACTCCTCTATCCCATACTTTCTCAGCTTTGCTAGCAGGATGTCATGGGAGACAGTATCAAAAGGCTTGCTAAAGTCAAGGTAGATGACATCCACTGCTCTCCCCCCATCTACCCAGCTGGTGATGCCATCACAGAAGGCAAAGAGGTTGGTCAAGCACAACTTCCCCTTGGTGAATCCATGATGACTACTCCTCATAACCTTCTTCTCTTCCAATTGCTTGGAGGTGGCTTCCAGAACAAGCTGTTCCAACACCTTTCCAGGGACAGAGGTGAGACTAACTGGCCTATAGTTTCCCAGATCCTCCTTCCTGCCCTTCTTGAAGACTGGAGTGACATTGGCTATCCTCCAGTCTTCAGGCACCTCACCCATTCTCCAGGACCTTTCAAAGATGTTAGAGAGCGGTTCGGCGACCACGTCTGCCAGCTCCCTTAGCACACGTGGATGCATCCCATCGGGACCCATGGATTTGTGTGTGTTGAGCCCACTCAGATGCTCCTGAACCACTCTCACGTCTACCGGGGGGAGCCCTCCATTTCCCAGACCCTTTGTCCTCTCACCAGGGGTGAGGAGTCCCCGGGGGGGAGTCCTTGAAGCAAAGAAAGCATTCAGTGTTCCTGCCTTCTCGGCGTCTCCTGTGACCAGGACCCCCCCCCCCCCATTCAGCAAAGGACCCACATTATCCCTAGTCTTCCTTTTACTGTTTACATACTTGAAAAAAAGCCTTCTTATTATCCTTTATCTCTTTAGCAAGCCTCATCTCTAGGTGGGCTTTAGCCTTCCTCGTCACGTCCCTGCAGGCCCTGGCAACACATCTATATTCCTCCCAAGAGGACAGGCCCTTTTTCCACATTTCATAGACCTTCCTCTTCCTTTTGATCTTATTGATGAGCTCCTTCCTCATTGACACAGGTTTCCTGCCCCCCTTCCCCAATTTCCTACTCTTCAGGATGCACTGATCCTGAGCTTGGAAGAAGTGCTGCTTAACTGTAGCCCAGCTCTCACAACCCCCCTTGCCCTCAAGCAACCTAGGCCAGAGATATTCCCAAGCAGTTCCCGGAAGAGGTTGAAGTTGACTCTTTGAAAGTCCGGGGTAGCAATCCTGCTTTTAGCCTTACTTCCTCTGCCTAGTTCCATCTGGAACTCCACCATCTCATGGTTGCTGCATCCCAAGCTGCCCCCAACCTTCACGAGCCCATCCCTGTTGGTAAGAACAAGGTCCAGGAGTACCCCCCGCCTCATCAGCTCCTCTGCTACCTATGTCAGAAAATTGTCCTCAATGCATTGTAGGAACCATTTGGACTGTGTGTGCCTGGCCGAGTTGCTTATCCAGCAGATGTCAGGGTAATTGAAGTCCCCCATGAGGACCAGCACTTGTGATTGTGAAGCTACTAGCAGCTGCTTGTAGAAGGCCTCATTGACCTCCTTGTCCTGATCTGGTGATCTGTAGTACACCCCCCACAACAGTGTCCCCCATACCAGCCCACCCCTTAATTCTCACCCACAAGCTTTCCACTTGTCCTTCACCCTCCCCCAGGTGGAGCTGGGTACACTCTAATTGCTCCCTCACATAAAGGGCAATGCCACCCCCTCACTTCCCCAGCCTGTCTTTCCTAAAGAGGGCATAACCTTCCATGACAGCTTTCCAGTCATGTGAGCTGTCCTACCACATCTCAGTGATTGCAATGAGATCATGGCCCTGTGACTGAACACAGATCTCGAGCTCATCCTGTTTATTTCCCATGCTCCACGCATTGGTATACAGGCACTTTAGGGAAGCAGCAGGCACAATTACCCCTGGAGAGATGCAAGAAGATTCCGAATGGGGTATCAGGAACGTTACCTTCTCTGAGGAGTCCTCAGACAGTCCTATGGGAGAGCTCAGAAGTTTTTCCCTGTCTTCAACGGTGACAGTAGTGATCACTTCCCCCAGCCCTTCTCTGTCACTTTTAGCTACCCTCCCTTCCCCCATCAAACCTAGTTCACTGTAATTTTACAGTGAACTAATTCATTGTAATTTTAATGTGTAGTAACTAGTTGACTACTAGTCAAATACTACAGAAAGCAAATATTCTTTGAATTTCTAATACTTTGCTCTTGGTATCATTATCTTGTTCTTGGCCAACACTTGAGCTTTATTTACCTTCAGCTAGGAAGTGTTAAGAGCTAATTTGGCACAGGATTTTGTTTTCTTTGGTTTTAGGCAGGCTTCTGTGATTCTGCTAGTCCTAAGGGTAGACTAGAGTTAAAAAGCTGACTGTTCCCTTAGACTACTGCAGCATCTCTTCCAGCATAGTTAGTGCTCTGGCTTGCCTGAAGCAGATAAGCCAGTTCCCTTGTTATTAATTCCTTGGCGAGAGAAATGTATTTGAAGCCTACTTATCCTTTCTGGTTTTGTTTGGGAGAGGAATGATTGCTGCAAGTATAATTATGTAGTAAACTGAAGGCTTAGGCAGATTCTGTCACCAGTATGGGAGAAGATAAGTACATTGGACTCGATCCTTGTGGGTCCATTCTAGCTCAGGATATTCTATGATTTGGATGTAAGCAGAACATTGATAATTATTGACACTGTCCCATATTTCACACTGCATCAATATTAAAGCATCAAGAATTTACCATAGATGTTGGTATAATTTTTCTCATGTTAGCATGATTTTTGTCCTAGGGAATGTCCTTGAACTTGGAGCCCGACAACGTTGGTGTTGTCGTGTTTGGTAACGACAGACTGATTAAGGAAGGGGATGTCGTGAAGAGGACTGGTGCCATTGTGGATGTTCCTGTTGGGGAAGAGCTGCTGGGCCGCGTAGTAGATGCCCTAGGCAATCCCATTGATGGGAAGGTCAGTGTAATGCTAAGCATTAAGCTTTCCTGTGTGATGCAGACTGCAACAGGGTTTTTTCTCTCTTTTAAGGGTCCTATTACATCTAAGACACGTAGGAGAGTTGGCTTAAAGGCCCCTGGCATCATTCCCAGAATCTCTGTGCGGGAACCTATGCAGACTGGTATTAAGGCTGTGGACAGTTTGGTGCCAATTGGCCGTGGACAGCGTGAACTGATCATTGGTGACAGGCAGACTGGGTAAGTTAAATGCCCAAAGAAAAATGTTTCCATAAATAGAGACTTGAATGCAGCGTGCTCTACTGTACGAACCTGAATGCAGATGGGTGGAGGTTGAGAGAACAATGGGTAGCTTAACTTAACCAAACTGTGTGTTGTACAGGAAAACATCAATTGCAATTGACACGATAATCAACCAGAAAAGGTTTAATGATGGAACAGATGAGAAAAAGAAGCTGTACTGTATCTATGTTGCCATTGGCCAGAAGAGATCTACTGTTGCGCAGCTGGTGAAGAGGCTCACCGATGCAGGTACAGATTTCAATCATCAGCATGGCAAATGAGGACATCCTGTTCTTATTCTAATGCTATGAACTCTCCTAATTGAAAGTACAGACAAAATTCTTTTCTTATTAGATGAAAAACTAGTTTTTCTGGACAAGTTTTTACAGTTATCGTCAGGGCTGGGACGCCTTTTTACTTCATTGGAATTACAAAAGTAGTATGATGCCCTGAAACTGTTGAATTGCTTCTAAAAACATTATCCTTCATGTTTTTTTCATCAGAGTTGGGGGAGTTTCCTCTTGGCAGTCAGGCAGGCCTGATTATAAGCTGTGGTCCGCAAGTATTTTTATGGACTTGGCATTTGCTTAATTTGCGCACAAGTCAGTGTGAATGACAATTTAAAGTTTGGTGAAGAGACTTTACTGCCCAAACATAATTCATTATGTGATAGAATCTTTTCAGAAACAGTAATTTGTCTGACAAAAAAGCTGCATATATAACAGAGCTTAGAAGAAATTAAGCACCTTACCTCTTTCCTGCTGGTCAAGCAGAATCATACTTAGTAGGAAAAAAAGGTATTTTAGTGGCAATTTGTTTTGGACTGTGAAGCAGTGTAGCACCTTATTGTAAAAGCTAATAAATCAGACTTCCAGATCTCTCTCTTCTAGAGCCCAAGGGTGTTTTAGTCAAAGTTTAAGCCTCACTTTAAATGAAAAATAAACTGTGAGTGCTAGACAATAGCTGCTGTAAACTTGTTCTTGAAATTTCCTGAGTTAGTCAAGCTAACTGATAGGTTAATATCTGTTGTTCTTTCCTGTAACTAGTGATACTGCCTGGGTTTACTTCAGCAGCTAGCACTTGGTATGTATGTTGCATTTGCCGATTACTGGCACGTTAAGGTAATGTACTTAAAGTGACAAGTCTCTCAAATTCTTTCCAGATGCCATGAAGTACACTATTGTGGTGTCTGCCACAGCATCTGATGCTGCACCCCTTCAGTATCTGGCTCCCTATTCGGGCTGCTCCATGGGGGAATACTTCAGAGACAGTGGAAAGCATGCATTGATCATCTATGATGACTTATCCAAGCAGGTCAGGAAACATTGCTTTATAGGCCTCGTAGTCCAGAATTGATGCTTGTAGCTGTAAGATAACCTTAGACTTAAAAAATACAAATTTAAACGAGCTACTGAAATCTGAGTTTTCTTTATGCTTCTGCACAGGCTGTTGCCTACCGTCAAATGTCTCTGCTGCTGCGCCGTCCACCTGGTCGTGAAGCCTACCCAGGTGATGTGTTCTACCTGCACTCCCGCCTGCTGGAGAGAGCGGCCAAAATGAATGATTCCTTTGGAGGCGGCTCTCTGACTGCTCTGCCTGTCATTGAAACTCAGGCTGGTGATGTGTCTGCTTACATTCCAACCAACGTCATCTCCATCACTGATGGACAGGTAGGGCTTACTCTTTGTCTGCCAGTAAGTTACACGGATGTACTGGCATGTCTGAAGGAGGCTTCTGAGCTTCTAACCAGGATAATAAAAACAAATTTCTCCTGTAGATCTTCTTGGAAACAGAGCTGTTCTACAAAGGTATCCGTCCAGCCATCAACGTTGGTCTGTCCGTGTCCCGTGTGGGTTCCGCTGCTCAGACCAGGGCTATGAAGCAAGTAAGCATGGAATGATAACTTCTATCATCAGAGATGAGTAGTGTGCAGGCTGTCCAACCCATTTCACTCTTTACGGAGTCATGAATACAAAGAGAACTAAGTTCTGAATTCCTTGGTATTATGAAATAACTTTAGAAAACTCTCAAAGAACAAACTTGTGGGATCTGTGATATTTCTATCATGTGCTGGCAGGAAGCAGGGCGTGGGGAGTAGAGGGAAGAGTATCTGTGTAGAAATGTTGGACTAGTCAAAACCAGTCAAAAATAGTCAGTTTAATTATGCTGAACTGTGTGCTGATCTAGCTGGATACAGAGAATGCTCTCAACACTACACTTTTTAATCCAGATACAAGTTAAATGTATCAATTGTGATACTTTCAGGGAGGAATAAAAAGTTATGGCCAGACAGTGTGGGATTTCTTAGAAATGTGATTAATCACCTATTTAGCTGACTGTCAGCTGAAGATGACCCACAGACAACTAGATTCATTTAAAAACTAGTGAAATTCAGTGTAACCTCACCTTCTATTGTAGGTGGCAGGTACCATGAAGCTGGAATTGGCTCAATACCGTGAAGTAGCTGCCTTCGCTCAGTTTGGGTCTGATCTGGATGCTGCCACACAGCAGCTGCTGAATCGTGGTGTGCGTCTGACAGAGCTCCTCAAACAAGGACAGTACGGTGAGTGTCTTGGGTGTAACGTGCCTGCATTCCTTCTTAGTTTGTTATGTTGGTCTTCGTAGCGGTGTGAAGATATCCTTTGGGTATTGTAAATGCAGGCTTGACTTGCATAAATACAGCTGATCTTCAGAGAGACTCTCTGATACTGATGTATCCTGACACAAGAGTTGCTGATGGTATGAATGTTTTCTTTCATGCAGTTCCCATGGCTATTGAAGAACAGGTTGCAGTTATCTATGCTGGTGTAAGAGGTCACTTGGACAAGCTGGAGCCCAGCAAAATCACTAAATTTGAGAGTGCTTTCCTAGCTCATGTACTGAGCCAGCACCAGGCCCTCCTCTCCACAATCAGGTATAATAATTTATCTTAGCTCATCCCAGGGGTGAGAGCTGGAGCACAGATAATGGTTGCTGAACCATGAAGCTAGTGTATTTTTGAACATCAGGCCTTCTGCTGCCTCTGACTGGAGGTTAAATCAGCCTGCCTGCTGTCCTTGCACTGTCATCCAGAGCTCAGCATCTTGTCTGCAGTTTTTACTCAAAAAATTCAGCTGATGCTTAAAATGAACCTATTTGCATGGTTGTCCTGTAATCTGAAATTGAAATCACTTCAGGCAGTGAGTTGGCATGATTCTGATAGCTGTGAGTTATTAAAATACTGTAGATTAAGTGCTGCTTGCTGCCTTGTTACTGAGCTGTTGGGATTTGAGTATTTTCATAGTCTTGTCCTGTGACCTGGTTCTAGCTTGCTTTGTCCTGAGTCAGATCTGTGCATTCCACCTCTGTGGTGTAGCTGTACCCAGTTCAGCAAGGCTCTGTTTTAGTTCTTAACAGGACAAACTCTCAAACTCTTCTGGAGGAGAAGGGATGTTGTGTTAGTAAAGCTTTTTTTAACTTGGGAATTAACCGTGCATTCATTTCTGTGTCAGAAGCTTAATTAAACTCTGTTTCAACAGGACTGAAGGGAAGATCTCTGACCAGACAGAAGCGAAGTTGAAGGAAATAGTCACAAATTTTCTGGCTACTTTTGAGGCATAAACTCTTAACCATTCAAACAGATAAGGTGTTTTTTGTGGTCACATGCTCCAGCTCCATCAAAGACTTAAAAGTATGTGTGACTTGAATGTACAGATCTTACTGAGAATAAAAATTTCCATGTAAAAAGACTTGGATATTCTGTTCTCAATTACTGTCCTTTTGGCTAGCTGCTCTAACTACACTACACATGTGCACAACTTCCCTGGACATGTGCTTGTTAAAGGAATTCTGAAAAACCAGGGTGCGTTTGACTGTCGAGTAGATCAAACTCCCTGTATAAAACCTGGGAGGGGTAGTGGTGGGATTTTGTGGCTGACTGTAATTCCCATCATGACAACTGAGGGTTGCTCTTGTTGCTTTTATTGTTTTTGCTGGACAGCTGATGTCAGAGGAAGGCATACACCTGTGGAAGCTGTCAAACTGTCTTGGCAGGGGTGGTAGCTCATACCTCACAGTATTCTTACCCTCTAGCAGTCTAATACTGTGGCAGAGTATTTCTTAGAACTGCTAAGTCATGCTCCTGGTGTCTGGCCTTCAGAAGATGTATGCTTTCAGAACTGATTGTCCCTGTGTCTCAGGACACCTGCACATTTAGCTGTTACGTTAACTGTGAGGGATTTAAATACTACTTTCCTCTGTAGTTTGCTGCAGTTCTGACAATAACCTTCAGTCACAACTGGTTTGTAGGAAGATTAAATAAAGCATCTGTTCCATTCCTGACTTTCTCCTTGGTACCCTAAATGGAGCTTGTCAGGTACAAGGTCCCAGTGTTAGAGCGTATAGCTGAAGTGGAAAAGTTTGTCTTCATCCTTGGCTTCAAGTGTGATTTAGCTCTGCTGACAACGTCTGTTAATGGATCATTTGGGAAGCTGGAAGCAAGTGGAGCTGTGGGGTGTGCTGGCCACAGGGTGGTGCTTATGAGGCAGAGAAACAGCGTGTGGGTAAGTGCTGCAGGGTCTAGGCCCTCTTGGAAGCAAGCATGAGCTGCCTCTGACTGGCAGACAGTGAGAGATTGCTGGCAGGCACCCAGGAGAGCTGCTAAAGGCAGTTTCCATGTGCTAGAGAAAAACAGTTTGTGCTGCATTTTTTTGTTCACATAGTACTTGCTGTACCTCTTTTGCTGCACTTTCCAGTGCTGCTGCACTGTCTCCATGTGCAAGTGGTGCCAAGCGGTGCTGTGGCTGGGCTGCATGGCTGTCATAGCACCCACCCTCTGCCTTGACCCCTGCTGCTTTGTCCTGCTCTGTTTTTGTCTTGACCCCATGGGGGCTTACCTGGCTGGCTGAAAGCGGCCTGAGAGCAAACAGAAGGTGAGGATGTGGAAGAAAAATTGTGATTTATTCCAGGATTTAGATTTGTAGCAGGTCAGAGTGCACCACCCACAGCTGTGTTCTCAGATGAGGTTGCTGAAACTTCTTCGAAGCCTTGAGCCCAGCCCTAGCTGTGACTGGGGGCGGGAACTGTGGTCACAAGCAGTGGAAGAGAAAACCCTTAAAACCTATCTTTGCTATAGGTGTCACACCACCCTGTGTCACAAGTGGGCGGATGAATTAAGTGGAAAATGCCTTATTTTTACATTACTGGCCTATTTTAGCTGTTCAATGTTAGTGGCTGTGAATTGGGCTATCCTGAGTGTAGTTGGTATCCATCTGCTTTCATCTTCCATCCCTGTTCTGAGACCAGTGTTTGCTCACCTCATGCAATGACACTGAACTAGGGGTGGGAGCATGGCTGACACTAAACTCAGGTGCCCCAAAGCCCTCCCCAAGCTCTCTGCAGCTGTGGGCAAGGCTGCAGGGTAGGGCTGTGCTGTGAGGTCAGCCCTGCAGGGCTCTGCCCTGTCCCAGCTCACGAAGCCGCAGCCGAAGCCCGGCTGCTGTACCTGAGCTGGGCTGGGCTGGAAGCGTGCAGGGAGCTGCAGCAGCATGTAGGAGGCATGGTTCCAGGACCACTCCTGCGTGAGTTGGAGCTCCAGCCAGGAAAAGGGGAGGGGGGCTCGTCCTGCCCATGGCTTTGCAAGCCTGCCCCTGGGTGCCCTGTGGTTCATATAGGGCTGCTTAGGGGCACCCCTGGGTGTAGGGGGGTGTGGTTTGGGGCTGCTTCCTTGCTTTGTTGAGCTGTGGGGGGAAAAGGCAGGTCATGGGTGTTACAGGTTAGCTCTCAATTACCAGAGAGGGTCATTTCTAATAATACAAATGATTTTATTAAGTAAGCAGCTAACAAGCAAAACAGCGCTGGGCAGCCAGGGAGTCTCGCTCTGCCAATGGCATGCACGTAGTCCTTGCCAACGACTCCTTTTATCGCCCCTTAGTTCCGGGTTTCAGGTGCACATCTGGATATCTTCTACGCTTGTGTGTGCTGTTGCTAGGGGGTCGTCCAGTTCCCTCTGGTGGTTGTGAAGATGAAGATCATAGTCTTCCTCTGCGTTGTTGTTTTAACCCTCCTTCCTTATTTGGTCATGTCGGCCCAGCATGAAGCAGGAAGGCAGGATGCTGCCACACTTATCAACAACTTATCAGAAAGAGGTTACCATGACTTGGAACAAGGACGCAGGAAGGGGGTCCTCCCCCCTCTTCCTCCCTGCTATCCCACGAACAGATGCTTTATGTACTTTCCTGTTACATTAAGTGAAAGGATTTCATAATGTCTAGTTAGATGCTTCATAGTTTCTTTTCTCAGCAGGAGACCTTCACTACCCCCACTTCTTCAAGCAGAACTCCTTGCTCTTATAATACAAAAGACAATGAACAAACATATATTGTATATTACAATCCCTCCTTTTTCTTTGGTTACTCATTTTGTTCATTGAATCTTTGCAGCGCCTGATGGCTAAGCACCAAAGTCTCTGTATTTTCATCCTGATTTAATGGTTCGTATTTAGCGCGAATAAGCATTAAATGTGCTGCCTCTAGGCAGCTTTTGACAATTGCAATTACCTTACTAAGGACACACGGCCCAAAAGTCAGTGCTGTTATTAATAACAATAGGGGCCCCGCTGTAGTTGACAACAAAGTAGTAAACCAAGGTGAATAATTAAACCAAGATTCATACCAATTCTGCGGGGCTTCATTTTCTCTTTCTTTTTTCCAATCCTTCTCCGAGTTTTGTCATTGCATCTCTTACCACTCCAGTATGATCAGCATACACACAACATTCCTCTCTTAAGGCCGTGCACAGCCCTCCTTGCTGTAAAAAGACCAAATCTAATCCTCTACGGTTTTGTAATGTCGGAATGGGAGTGACCCGGAGTAACGACGCAACCTCGATGCGAGTATAATCGTTCTCCTTTAATTAATGTTCTAGCAAGGTATATATATGCTACCCCTACAGCATGCGCAGACAACAACTTATAATTGGTCTAGCTTCTCTATGCACATGTCTCTAGTACTAATATAATTGGTACAATGGTATCGTCTCTCCTCCTGAACATAGTTCCGCATATTTTAGTTGTAACATCACTCAAGGTTATCAGCCCTGGGCCTACATTATCTTCACAGTCCTTCAAGGCCTGAGTTGCGCACTTGTAATTAAATCATGCCCCTTCTCATTTAAACATAGCTCCACAATTCCCCCTTTTTGTTTTTGAGCAACCCAGGCCTGGTCTACTACCTGTAACACTGCAAACATTGTAATAAGCAAGGCACTATAAGCAACAGGGTAAAAATAGAATAGTGCTTTGCAGCGATGCTGCTTCTCATTCACACAGCACAATCACACAAAGAGGCCTCTTGTACCTTTCATTCATACCACAAGAAAATATCACTCAAAATAATTTGTCTGCGGCTTCAGGAGGTCCTTGTCTACTCCCGTGGTGAGCGGCTGAGAGTGGAGACCCCTCCGAGAAAAATGCTCGGGGTGCACCTAGGGGCATCCATTCCCCAGTCGATCCCACAGCCGAGCAGAGCGGCTCCTGGTGCAAGAAATTATGCTAGTTTTGTATAATTACACCAAAGAGATGTATTGCAATAAGGAGTGAGTGTGACATTGACAATTTGTTTCATGGTTTGGTTTTTGCCCATGTAATTGAACCTTACACATGGTGTGGTTGTTACACTTCCCAGAGTATCTAATTCCTGTGGCTCTAGGGGCAATCACAGCAAGTAAACAGTCCAGTCTTTGTTATCTGCTGGGAGCCCCACCAGACATGTCGTAAATGGGTCGTTAGCACTAGCCAGGGACAGGCACATCGCTTCTTGTCCTGTCATGTTGGTGAGGGTGACCCAGATGTTGCAGCATGGTTGGATGGAGACCCAGGGCTGGCAATAACCGATGACAGCGGTGATTGTGAGGAGGAGGCCAACCATGGCCTTACCCCCTTGCTGGTACCCATCTTGATCCGTGACCTGTAAAGACACAAGCATACTCTCGACCCCAAGTTATTAGAGGCTTGGGTCCCTCTCAAAGACCTGTATTTAATTTTTTTACCACCACTAAGACCTCCTCTGATTGTGGCACCCGTGACAGTGCGGAATTCATACTTTTGTAATGTTTTACTATGGGTGGTACCTCTTTGTGAGGAAAGGGTAATGCTAGCTGATTCATTACGTAAAGTGCCTTTCCCAACCTGTTCTGTGGTATTTCCTAGGTGTCTCCCCCTTTTTGTTTATTTAGCAGTGTTTTCAAGGTGCAATGTGTTAGTGTGGCTCTGCATGTGAATAATACAATACAGGTGCACTCGCTGCTTTACCAAAAATAACAGCTCTTTAAATTTTTGAAAGAGGTTTTCCTTTGGGATATGTCTCAAACGTGCCCTCTCAATGCGCTGAGCAACACCTACAGCATATTGCGAGTCCGATACAATATTCAATGTTCTTGTTTTTTTCCTTTTTTTTCTTTTCCTTTTCTCTTTTTTTTTCTTTTTCTTTGTTTTTCTTTTTTTTTTTTTAATTTTCTCTTTTGTTTTGTTTTGTTTGTTTTCTGGCTGTAATGTCCTTCATCACTGCACTGATTCGTCGCAAATCAGGCATTAATCTCCATTTCCCGCTCTTCTTCTTGATGACAAACACTGGTGAATTCCATGGGCTATTTGTCAGAACAATATGTCCTTGTTGGAGTTGTTCTTGAATCAGCTCCTGCAGACTACTGCTCAGAAAAGAATCAATGGAGCAATTCTAGTTCCCTTTGATATTGATAATGCTGGAGACGGTGCCCAAGCCATAGCTTGGCTTTTTCTGTTATAATTGGCATCAATTTTCCCTGGCAAAACAAACAATCCGGTCACAGTTGTACTTGATCGTCCTAGCAGCAATACACTACAGTCATTCCCAATTGGTCCTTTGACGTTCAATGGAATTTTATGAACGTGAGTACCCCACAATGTGGCGTCTGTTACTGTGGAGACATCCACTCTGGCACTCCCTCTGGTTCTCGCTGAGAGGGTGTCCACAGTAGTAACTGTGGCAATGGGGCTGCAGCATGGAACCCTGCTCCACCATGGTACTCCATGGGCTGCAGGGGGACAGCCTGCTGCACCATGGGCCTCATCACAGGCCGCAGGGAATTTCTGCTCCGGCGCCTAGAGCACCTCTCCCCCTCCTTCACTGACCTTGGCTCCTGCAAGGCTGTTCCTCACTCCTCTCACTCTCCCAGCTGCTGTGCTGCGCAGCGTTTTTGTTGTTGTTGTTGTTGTTTTTTCTCCTGTCTTAAATCTGCTCCCACAGAGGCGCAGAACAGCATCACTTATTGGCTCAGTTCTGGTCAGCAGTGGGACCCTTACCTAACATGGGACAGCTTCTAGATCTTTCTCACAGAAGCCACCCCTATGGTCCCCTGCTATCAAAAATTTGCCACGTAAACCCACTACATTCCACCCCTCGCCTCTGTGAAAAGCATATTTAAGAATAATCACAATATACTCTTTACAATTAGCACAATCTTCACAAACTCCACTTCCATCAAAAGGAAAAATAATTCCCCATACCAAAATAAACATAACATCATCACAACACCGACGAGGTGGACAACTTACACACACACCACCCCTCGTCCCTTCACCACACTAATATGAAACATATTCCTTCACAATCACAACTTTCTTGAATTCTTCACAGCTTTTACATTCATAAAAATGTCCAGTCCATGTTTTGCCCGTTACTTCTCTCAACTGTCATCCTTATCTCAAATTCCTTGAGCCCCACGTTGGGTGAGTAAAAAACAGTAAGTTATCATGGTATTGGGGTAGGAGGTTTGAAGAAACCAATCTTCCAGCAGTATCGGACAGTAAATGGCACAGAAACTATAGTAATGCTGATCTGTACTGGAACAAACAATTTGTGAATAGCATATGCCAACCCAAATGTGCCTGTACCAGCAGCCCGTTTAGATTGCAGCAATAATTCACTGAAACCAAATTTGAAGGGAACTGCAGTCATGTCCACACTACTTGACACAGCCAGGTAGAAGATTCCTAGAGACACTGATGAAATGTCAACATGGAATGAAACCCCTACAGCACCATATTCTTTGAAAACTTTTTTCAGCTGCTGGGATTTACTGAGTTTCTTGTGTTCGCTGCTGAGGTCTGTGGCTGGCTTTTCAGGGGATCCACCCACATCCTTGGCCGAGCTGCCGGCGGCAGCGCCCGCAGAGGGGGTGGCGTGATGAGGGGGGGCCGGCCCGGGGGACCATGGAGGGGGGAGCCGAGGGCCGGGCAGGGCGAGCGGCCGGCGGGGCTGCGCCGCCTGCACCGCCGGGCTGCACCGTGCGCTCAGCTCGCGGGGGGGGGTAGGAGGAGCCGAGGGCGGAGGTCGGCACGCTTCTCCTCCCTCACCTGTGGGCAGTGCAGGACATCCCCCCTGGGTGTCCTGGGGTGTTGCTTCCGCAATCGGCTCAGATCTCTGCTTTGGCTTGGCCCCGTCAACTTCTGCTTTTTCCGCGCTCGATGGTGGGTCCGGCGGGACTGCTGCATAACGTGGGGGTGGCCCGTTACCCGGCCCGTCACTGTCAATGCGCGATAGGAGTGAAGAGACCGTCGAGCATGGAACCTCGGTCATTCCTTTAACCGCAGGGAGCCCAAAGATACGCGCAAGAGTCCCGCGTTTTCTTTCAGAGTCCCCAGAGTTTATAGGGACCATCCCCAGGATTAGCATTTGAGCAGCAGCACAGGCTACTTCCCTTTCTGCCATCATGGTTTTTAACATCTCTAATACTGTACGCCACAACTCGCGGACAGTTTTCACTTCCTTTTCATCTTTTGAATCTCCCGTTATAGTCTTTTCCCACATGGTATTCCCAAATTCTTGCTATTCTGTAACAGAGAACAGCAGGGTCATCCCTCTAAAATGTCCCCATCGCTGTCCTAACTTGATCAATTTGATCAATTGCTTTCCCATTGTCTCGATACCTCTCTTAGAGAGTATTCCAGCGAGCAACGTTGCTGCAGCTTCCACCTCCATAGCTGTGCTTTTCACTGGGAGGGGAAGGTCCGTGTCTGCCCTGAGTTTGCACACAGGCAGCACTCCTCCCAGCCGTTTGTTTCCCATTCCCCTCCTCTTGCTGCTTACCGCAGTCTTGGAGAACTCAGTCGAGCTGGACTATCTGGCGAATAACCATCCCCTGCTACCAGATGTCGGAATGGGAGTGACCCGGAATAACAACGCAACCTCGATGCGAGTATAATCGTTCTCCTTTAATGAATGTTCTAGCAAGGTATATATATGCTACCCCTACAGCATGCGCAGACAACAACTTATAATTGGTCTAGCTTCTCTATGCACACGTCTCTAGTACTAATATAATTGGCACAATGGTTTCGTCTCTCCTCCTGAACATAGTTCCGCATATCTTAGTTGTAACATCACTCAAGGTTATCAGCCCTGGGCCTACATTATCTTCACAGTCCTTCAAGGCCTGAGTTGCGCACTGTAATTAAATCATGCCCCTTCTCATTTAAACATAGCTCCACATTGTAATACTACCTCCGAAAGTGACCGAACAGATTTTTCCAGGGCCGAAATAGACTGTTCAATTCGAGTCAAATCCTCATCTACAGCAATGTGTAGGGAAGTAAATTCCTGGCTTTGTTTAACCAGTGAAGCCACTCCAGTACCGGCCACTGTAGCTCCCAAAACCATTAATGTGGCCAAAGTCACAGCCGTAAATGGTTGTCTCTTTTTCAAATGGTAATCTGCTACTGTTTGTTGAACATACATGTATTCTTCAGGATGGTATAGAATCCTATTATTACCTGCAAACAGAAATCATGAGATGCATTAAAGAGCTTCAATGACAGGCAAGGGGTAACTCCCATTAACGAACAAACCCACCTGGTATTATTAGCTGGACTTAACCATTTGGCTGATTGGTTCCCACCTTCTGTGATATTACATAAGTGACTTTTCCCACTGGGAACTGTGCCCATGCACCTACCACTTCCAGTCACTTGTGTCAGTGTTATTCCTGTATCTTTTCCCCAGCTGCATTGTGGAAGGTTGCTTTCGTTTGAGCGGGTGGGGTTACCCGAGTCACCGATAGCCTCATAATATGGGGGCCTTATACTAAAACACAGCCAACAATGTTTGGTTACTTCTGGGTTTGTCTGGTTTAACACTTGATAGCTAGCATTTACGACTTTCCACATATTATTTTCAGACAACATATCATCCCCAGTCCCTTCTGGCCCCATTGAACCATTAGGTGCCAACACCGTGGGAACGAACTGTCACCAAACTATTAGGAGCTGATGCCATAGGAGCTTTAGTAGGTCGAACCCTCGAGGCATCCTTCGACAATATCTTGTTTGGTCCCACCGACTGAGAAATCCCAGTTTCTTCCTTTTTTATAAGGATTAGACCTCCTCTATCAGCTCCAGTTTCATAAAATCTAACACCCCACACTTTTCCAATTAACCAGCTGGTATAATCCGGTTTTGTCACACTGACCCACAGAAACGCACAATTCCCTGCAATTCTGCGAGGACCCCTCACTCCAAGCCCCAGTGCTCTGGATAGTTTATATCCAGGTGGTCCGTAACCCACTTGTAGGAACTTGTCGTGGCCAGCCCCGGGTTTCCAACCAGTAGTGATGGTTTCACAACCCCAGTATGCACAGTAATATTGATTTGGATAATTACAGTACCCTTTCCCTGGGTTTGAGCTTGGACAGAAATAAAAGTCTGACTCATTAAAGCATGGGTATAACTTTACCAAATCACATAATGTGATACGGAAACTGGGGGCACCTGCCGTTGTTATTTGTTGTATGGCAGGTGGATCCTCAAACCTCATCAAGGTCCATGTAAAAGGTTGGTGGGGGTGATATTCAGTACCACAGCTGACCAAAATAACAATGCTAACCCCCACGTATCATAGGAGATAGTTGGAGCCCATATTTCCAGAAGCTTTGGCCTCTCTACCCTCCCCACCATTCACACTCCTATGCCTCACTTGTCATTTCGGTTGCAACGAACTACAAGGTATTAGCTCTTCTCGGCAGCAGCAGTGTTCTTCAGGGGAACCAGAGAGCCTTTAAACCGGATCAGGGTCTCCTTCCTCTCCCTTTACGGAAACTGGGGACACCTGCCGTTGTTATTTGTTGTATGACATGTTGATCCTCAAACCTCATATGGAGTCCGTTTGAGTGTCAACTTCAACTCGTCAGGGCCCGGAACTGCCTCCCACTTGTCTTCTAAAATCAGTCCTTTCACACTGCTGGTATGAGTCCACCCCTTCTCTGCAGTTTGGATTGCTGTTTCTGTGGTAAGTAAGACAACATAGGGACCCTCCCAATGAGGTGTTAATGAAGCTTATCTCCAAGTTTCTATTAGGACTTTATCTCCTGGCTGTATTTTATGTATTGCTATGTCTAATGGGGGATGTTGTACCACTAGACCCCTTGCCTGTAACTCCTTTCGTCGATTCATTAATTGTATCAAATAGGGCTTTAACTGATTGTCTTGCAGCTGAGGGTGGTCAGAAGGCATTTCTAAATCATAAGGCATACCATAAAGCATTTCAAAAGGTGAAACCCCTATATCGGTCCGGGGTTGCGTTCGTATATTTAATAAAGCAAGCGGCAAACATTTTCTCCAAGAAGAAGCCTTAGTTTCTAGCATAAGTTTTGTTAGCTGTTTTTTAATTTCACCATTCATTCGTTCCACCTTTCCTGAACTTTGAGGGTGCCACGGAGTATGGTATCCCCAATTCGTTCCCAGAGCCTTCATGGTTTCACGTGATACCTTGGAGATGAAATGGGGACCTCGATCTGAATCGATTGTTTCTATAATTCCATACCTAGGGACTATATTCTCAAGCAAAATTTTCACCACTGTTTGAGCCGTGGCTCTCGCTGTAGGAAAAGCTTCAACAAAATGAGTAAGATTGTCGGAATGGGAGTGACCCAGAGTAACGATGCAACCTCGATGCGAGTATAATCGTTCTCCTTTAATGAGTGTTCTAGCAAGGTATATATATGCTACCATTACAGCATGCGCAGACAATAACTTATAATTGGTCTAACTTCTCTATGCACACATCTCTAGCACTAATATAATTGGTACAACGGTGCCGTCGCTCCTCCCGAACATAGTTCCGCATATTTTAGCTATAACATCACTCAAGGTTATCAGCCCCGGGCCTACACTATCTTCACAGTACTTCAAGGCCTGAGTTGCGCACTTTAATTAAATCATGCCCCTTCTCATTTAAACATAGCTCCACAATTCCCCCTTTTTGTTTTTGAGCAACCCAGGCCTGGTCTACTACCTTTAACACTGCAAACATTGTAATAAGCAAGGCACTACAGGTAACAGGGTAAAGATAGAATAGTGCTTCACAGCGATGCTGCTCCTCACTCACACAGCACAATCACGCAAAGAGGCCTCTTGTACCTTTCATTCATACCACAAGAAAATATCACTTAAAATAATTTGTCTGTGGCTTCAGGAGGTCCTTGTCTACTCCCGTGGTGAGCGGCTGAGTGGAGACCCCTCCGAGGAAAATGCTCAGGGTGCACCTAGGGGCATCCGTTCCACAGTCGATCCCACAGCCGAGCAGAGCGGCTCCTGGCGCAAGGAATAATGCTATTCTAGTTTTGTATAATTACACCAAAGAGATGCATTGCAATAAGGAGTGAGTGTAACATTGACAATTTGTTTCATGGATTGGTTTTTGCTCATGTAATTGAGCCTTACACATGGTGTGGCTGTTACACTTCCCAGAATATCTAATTCCTGTGGCTCTAGGGGCAATCACAGCAAGTAAACAGTCCAGTCTTTGTTATCTGCTGGGAGCCCCACCAGACATGTCTTAAATTGAGTCGTTAGCACTAGCCAGGGAAAGGCACATCGCTTCTTGTCCTGTCATGTTGGTGAGGGTGACCCAGATGTTGCAGCATGGTTGGATGGAGACCCAGGGCTGGCAATAACCGATGACAGCGGTGATTGTGAGGAAGAGGCCAACCATGGCCTTACCCCCTTGCTGGTACCCATCTTGATCCATGACCTGTAAAGACACAAGCATCCCCTCGACCCCAAGTTATTAGAGGCTGGGGTCCCTCCCAAAGACCTGTATTTAATTTTTTTACCACCACTAAGACCTCCTCTGATTGTGGCACCCGTGACAGTGTGGAATTCATACTTTTGTAATGTTTTACTATGGGTGGTACCTCTTTGTGAGGAAAGGGTAATGCTAGCTGATTCATTACGTAAAGTGCCTTTCCCAATCTGTTCTGCGGTGTTTCCTAGGTGTCTCCCCCCCCTTTTTTTTTCTTCTTTTTTTTCTTCTTTTTTTTTTTTTTCTGGTTCGCACTTGTTGCAATATTTTCCAGACATGCGGCCCCCACTTTGCCACACCGTTCTCGTGTATCACAGGACAAGCAATGCTAGCGGCTGCACTCCATTGTCCTTCCAGGATAGCATGCTTTATGACCCCACTCCGTCGCATGGGTCTAACTGGCGCCGGTGGGGCAGCAGGGGGAAATGATGGGGTGGGCTCCTCTCTGCTCAACGGGGAACGATCCGCTACTGATACCTTGTCTTTTAACCGCAGGTCCAGATCCGCAAGGCGCTGCTGGACAATTTCTAACAAGTTTTCCGAATTTTCTAGGGGTGGTTCTACACAGTCGCCGCGAGGTGAAGTTGCCGGAGCAGAGTCAGCAGGGAGCGGCAGGGGCGGGTGAAGAGGCGGAGCCGAGGGCGGGGGTTGGCACGCCTCCCCTCCCTCGCCTGCGGGCGGTGCAGGACATCCCCCCTGGGTGTCCTGGGGTGTTACTTCCGCAAGCGGCTCAGATCTCTGCTCTGGCCTGGCCCCGTCAACTTCCGCTTTCATTGCGGTCGATGGTGGGTCCGGCGGGACTCCTGCGTAGTGTGGGGGCGGCCCGTCACCCGGCCCATCACCGTCAGTGCGCGATAGGAGTTCGGAGACCGTCGAGCATGGAACCCCGGTCATTCCTTTAACCGCAGAGAGCCCAAAAATACGCGCAAGAGTCCCGCGTTTTCTTTCCGAATCCCCAGATTTTTTAGGGACCGTCCCCGGGATTAACATTTGAGCAGCAGCACAGGCTACTTCCTTTTCTGCTTTCATGTTTTTTAACGTCTCTATTACCATACGCCACAACTCGTGGACAGTTTTCACTTTCTTTCTATCTTTTGAATCTCCCATTATAGTCTTTTCCCACATGGTATTCCCCAATTCTTGCCATTCCGTAACAGAGAACAGCAGGGTCATCTCTCTAAAGTGTCCCCATCGCTGTCCTAACTTGATCAATTTGATCAGTTTCTTTCCCGTTGTCTCGATACCTCTCTTAGAGAGTATTCCAGCGAGCAACGCTGCTGCAGCTTCCACCTCCAAAGCTGCGCCTTCCACTGGGAGGGGAGGTCCATGTCTGCCCCCAGTTTGCACACAGGCAGCACTCCTCCCAGACATCTTGTTTCCCATTCCCCCCCTCTTGTTGCTTACCGCAGTCTCGGAGACTCAATTGAGCTTGACTATCTGGCGAATAACCATCCCCTGCTACCAGATGTCGAAATGGGAGTGACCCAGAGTAACGATGCAACCTCGATGCGAGTATAATCGTTCTCCGTTTAATGAGTGTTCTAGCAAGGTATATATATGCTACCATTACAGCATGCGCAGACAATAACTTATAATTGGTCTAACTTCTCCATGCACACATCTCTAGCACTAATATAATTGGTACAACGGTGCCGTCGCTCCTCCCGAACATAGTTCCGCATATTTTAGCTATAACATCACTCAAGGTTATCAGCCCTGGGCCTACACTATCTTCACAGTCCTTCAAGGCCTGAGTTGCGCACTTTAATTAAATCATGCCCCTTCTCATTTAAACATAGCTCCACATAAGATGATCTACTATAACCAACAAATATTTATATCTTCCTGTTTTTGGGAGTTCTGTAAAATCTGATTGAATTTTAGCAAATGGTCTATGAGCCAATTCCCTTCCCCCTAACATTTTTTTTTCTTACATGTTGGGCATTCACTTTTCTACAGGTAATACAATCATTCACAATACGTTTTGCTACATTGTATACCCCAATACACATATATTTTGTGGCAAATTGGTCTACCAACGCTTGAGTTCCCCAGTGAGTATTTTCATGAAACCTCCGTAGCATCCGCAAAGCTGCAGATTTTGACAGCATTTCTCGTCCGTCAGGCAGCATCCATTTACTCTTGTCTGTTTCTTTTATTCCCATCTGAAACATTCTATCCTTTTCTTGTGTCGTGAAACAGAACAAAGTGTGAATTGGCCCATGCAGATAACAGTGTGTATACTTTCTTTTGTTTCCCGGAGTTTCTTCCTCATCCGAGCAGCAACACTGAACAGCGTCTATCCCAAAATCTTCCCAACAAGCATAACAGGGGAGATCCTTCAAGTCTTTTCCACAATCTGGGCAGTCTTTTCTTGCTGCTACAACCCTTACATTCATCAGTGCAGCCCTTTTTGCCTCCTGGTCTGCCAGGTTGTTCCCTCTAATTTGGGGGCTCAACCCCTGTTGGTGTCCCTTAATATGTACAACAGCAATTTCTTTTGGTCCTCTTATAGCCTGTAAAATTTGGGTTATCAATTCTTGATGTATTAGACCTTTCCCTTGGGAGTTAATGAGTCCCCGCTCTTCCCATATTTTACCAAATGTGTGCACTACTCCAAATGCATATTTTGAGTCGGTGTATACTGTACCGCTTTTATTTTTTAACAGTTTCAGAGCCTGTAGCACAGCGTATAGTTCACAAGCCTGAGCCGACCAACTCTGGCTTAATGGCCCTGATTCAATTATTTCAAAAGTTTTTCCATTTACTAATGCATACCCTGACTTTCGCTTACCTTCCACTATTCGAGAGGAACCACCTACGTATATTTGTTCCCCCGCTTGCAATTCGACTTCCTCCAGATCAGGTCTTAGTTTTGTTTGTTCCTCTGTGTTTCGGAGGCAGTCATGCTCTAGGGCTTCGCTAAGTTCCCCATAAAGAAACTGTGCCGGATTTTTTAAGGAGGTTGTCTCTAAGGACAGTTTTGGAGAAGATATTAGAATCCCTTCATATTTCAACAGTCTTGCATCTGTAATCCACTTTTCTGCTTTTTGTTGCAACACCCCTCTAATATTATGGGGGGATATTATTTTAATTTCTCCTCTAAATGTAAAAAAAATGTAAAATCCTGTAAAATTTGTTCCAGGGCCTGTCCAAACAAATTGGGTGACTCAGTAAATCCCTGGGGGAGTACAGTCCACCTTAACTGCTGTTTTCTGTGAGTATCTGGGTCCTCCCACTCAAAGGCAAAATATTCTCGGCTGTTTTCTTCCAAAGGACATGCCCAGAATGCATCCTTTAGATCTATTACACTATACCACTGATCGTCTGGGTTTGGCTGGCTCAGTAGGGTGTGAGGATTTGCTACTACAGGGAATCTTGTCACAGTTCTTTTGTTGATGTCTCTTAAATCGTGTACTAATCTGTACGTCCCATCTTTTTTACTGGTAATATTGGAGTGTTAAAAGGGGACGTACAGGGCTCTAACAGGCCCTGCCGTAGCAGTCTTTGAATTTCTGGTTTTAATCCCCGTCTACCCTCTTCAGACAAGGGATATTGTTTGATTCTGATAGGCACTTCTGGGTTGGTCAAAGTTACCTTAAAGGGCTTAATGTTTAATCTTCCCACACTTTTTGGAGTGTACCAAATTTCAGGGTTTATATCTTGCTTGTCCTCAATTCTCAGGGGACAGAGCTTGATTTTCAATTCTTTATTCACTACCTCTAAACTTATACCTAACACTATTATCAAATCCCTACCCAATAGATTGTACTCTGCCTCAGGTACCAGGAGCAGGGTCCCCAGCCTTAATTTAGAATCTGTTTCAATTAGTACTTCTTTGATAATGGGGACTCTGAAGAGCTCTCCTTTTGCTCCTATTACCTGTACCTTTTCGGTCGAAATCCTACATCCTGAAGGCAGATTTTGGACTGTAGATCTTTCAGCCCCTGTATCTACGAGGAACTCCATTTCCTCACGCTGGGGACCCACTTCTAATTTTATCAAGGGCTCTGTTCTTTCTCGGGTCCCCAGCAAATAGAGCCCCTGACACCCCTAGTCCTCCTTAAACATTTTCTCATCCTCTATTTTCTGCCGACACTCCCTCTTCATGTGACCCCTTTTGTTGCAGTAAAAACAAGTCACATCCTTTTGTCCTCGACCACCCATTCCCCTCTCCCCTTCGGACCTTCGGCGGACCATCCTTGGTCCCCTTCTTTGCTCCATTTCCCTTTGGCCTTCCCGCACCGCTGCTACCATCATCCGCACCTGTTTCTTTTCCTTCTCATCTTCTCTCCTAACATATACTTTTTGTGCTTCTCTCAGAAGTTCATCTAACCCCTTGTCTTGCCATTCCTCTATTTTCTCCAATTTTTTCCTGATATCTGTCCAGGATTTAGCCACAAACTGAGTTTTTAATAGGGCTTCTCCCACAGGAGTTCCCGGATCTAAACCACTATATAGTTGCAAACTTTTTCGCAGCCTCTCTAGCCACTCCATTGGAGTCTCATCTTCTGTTGTTCATTAAAGGCTTTGTTGATATTCTGCCCCCTCGGGACTGATTCCCTAATTCCCTGAATAATGATAGTCCTCAAATCTTGCATATGACCGCAATGGATCGGGTCCTGATTATTCCCATTAGGTGACCGCATTGGCCATTTAACATCTGCAACTGGGCCTTGCTGGTGTTGCTGGTCCCAAATTCGCATCCCAGCTCGCCTAATCATTCCCCTTTCCTCTGATGTAAACAAAATTCCCAGGATAGATTGTAGTTCTTCCCAGGTATATATATTAGGACCCAGGAACTGGTCCACTCGTTCTGCCACTCCCAAAGGGTCTTCCAATAAGTTCCCCATTTCTTTTTTGAAATCCTGAACATCCCCAGAATTAATGGGGACGGCTACATATCCCATCCCAGGTTGTGGTCCTCCCATCGCTATTTCTCTTAATGGATACAACCCTCCCTCCGGGTTTAGTTTCTGTTTTCTAGTCTGACTCCTAGTCACTACCCCCGATGTAGGGGTATGGTCAGTGCTGTTCCTGTGCAGGTCTCACGCCACACAATTTCTTCTGCATGGTGCCAGCAGTGGATGAGAGCTCATCCCTCCTGGTCAGAGCTCTGCCCTCTAGGGATGATGGATAAACCCCCCGCCTCTGGGCTACCTCTGCTCCCTGCAGAAATCTGCTCAAAGGTTTTTCTTGGTCTCAGTGACCTCTGTGAGACCTTGAGCAATTTTGAGATCATATTGACTGTGAGCAAGAATAGCACAGCCATTTGTCATCGCACAGTTTTTCCAAATACAAAATAGATGTACAACTTCTGCAGTGTTTCTCTGAGCAGATGAGGCTGAGGAGAGCTGCTATAAGCTCTGCACAAGTAAAACATTTCAAGTAATGGTCTGTGAGCAGTGCTGAGGGTTTGGGCTCCTGGGCTCGCAACTGCTTGGCTCTGGTTTGGCTGCTCAGGCTGAAGAGCTAAGGGACAAGGATGTGTGTCTAGGGGACATGTGTGTGGCTGTGTGTGCATGGTGCAGACAGGGCTCAGCGATGCCAGTGCCACACATTAAAATCACTTGTGAAATTTTGTGTGCCCCAAACCTTTCTTTTTTTGGGGGGTTGGAACAGGTTGCTTTTTCTCCTGCACCCTTGTCTTCACAGGGTTTGTGTCTGGAGGGGGATCGATGTGAAGAAGATGGAAATATCAAAGCAAACAGCTTTCCCTTTAATGAAAGAGGGACTTCACACACCCACTGGAGTGTTTCAGCCCCTCTTTTGCTAAACACGCAAGCAAAATCCCTCAAACACTAACTTCATGCCACCTGAAATGCCACTTTTCAGAAGGGGAGCAGCACTTTTCCACCTGTGCCACAGGTGTGAATCCCACCTTTCCCTTCTCGTTGTGTGAAGCCTCGCATTTTATCTCCTCGCTGGCGTTACTGACAGCCATGTGAACTCCTGCTCGAGAGCATCGGGGGCACAGCGCAAAGCCGGCAGCAGTCGGGACGGGGATGGGGGGGGGGGGGGGGGGCTGCATCCTGCTGAGCCCCTCTGAAAGGGCAGGAACATGAGTTTCTGCTCCTCTGGAGCCCTGAAGACTTGGGAAACATCAGCTGCTGCTGCTTTGTCACCTTGAAGTCATCTGTCTGTAGTTTCCATGGGTGGTGCTGTCCTAAATAGCACATCTGCTATTAACCTGGCTGGGTGAGGTGGACCACTGGCTGCCTTGCCTCAGTTTCCCAGGTGCAAAATGGGGGCTGGGGCCTTTTTAAAAAAATCCTGCAGCCAAACCTACAGGGATATCCCATGTGTGCTTGCTCTGGGATGCTCTTGGGTTTGTGCAGAGCCATTGATTTCTCAGGGAAGGAATTTGCATCAGTGCTTTCCAGGTCCCAGCCATTTCCATGCAACCCCTGCAGATCTACACTGGAAGTGGGCTCTGGTTTGGTGCAGCGGGACAGAAACCTCCCCGTTACACCCCACGTGTACCCTAGTAAATGCAGGGAGCCCTGGCCAGTCAGGTTACCTTCTTTCCAATAGCAGGCTGCTCAGTTATTTGCCCCTTCACTGGCGTTTTTGGTGTGGGAAGGCTGGTACTGTGTTACCAGGGGAGGAAAGCTGTTGGTTTTGGTACAGCAGAGCTGGCCCAGCAATTTTTGCCTTTTAGTCTCTTAAGATGACAGCAACAGAGCAGCTGTTTCTTTTATTCCCCTTTTCATGGTGAGCCTCTGCTCTCGTTTAACCTCCTGCCTTATTACTGTTAAAAACTGTAAGGAAATCAGCAGGACATGAGGGGTGAGGTGCTGTTAGCAGGGGCAGCTTGGGGAGCCTTGGTGCAAAACCCTCATCCTCCAGAGCCCTCTTCGGCTTAGTTTAATTGTGGCTTTAAACCTCATCCTCCCTCCCTGGCTCTGTCCTCCCTGTATTCCCCTTCCTCTTTCCTCGCTCCCTGCCTTCCATTGGCAGTCATGCTAGTCCTTTGTATTCTTTCCGTGCTGATGTCTGCCCAGAAGGGTGCTGCCAGGGTGTTTTTTGTGGTGTGTGACCCTGCTCAGCCCAGCTCCGTCAGGCTGGGAGCCCCTCCTGTCTGCCCCTGATGGTTGCTCTCCGCATCCATTTTATTTTAGGGTAGAAAGTCAAGTTAGGATGTTCCTGAATTTTGCAACTGTCATGAAAAGTGATTTCAGTGTAAGCATGCTTCCTTCTTTTGCAGAGCCAGTTAGCAAACGGAGAACCGGTTGCATTTTTTCAGTAATAAGCTCATTTTGGGAGGAGGTTCGTGCTCAGTACAGAAACAGAAAGTGTTTGAGGATCTCCCTAAGTCTTGGCCCACAGTCTCCTCTTTGCCATGCACACCATAATGGAGCAAAGCTGATCCGGGATTCCCAAGGATTTCCTGCTGGCCATACTCCACCAGATCTCTGCTTTATCTCCTGCTTTCTGGCTACTCGTATTCAAGTTTTTGGCTGCTTAGGGAAGTCCACAATGATGACATTCTTTATCACAAATGATGGCTCTGTTCCTCCTCAGTTCTTGCTCTGGGTACAAACTTATGAGAAATCCCTTGTCTGCTGCCAGCACTTTAACACCAGTTATCTGCATGCTGTCATCTTGGCTTGGAACCGTTTCCTAAATCTCTCCATCCTGCTGTTATTCCTCTTTAAGCTTCATAATAATTATTTGTGTTTTCTGCTTCCTTTCTCGCAGCTTCATATCTGCTTTTGCCATTGCTTCCTTTCTGCAGCCCGTTTCCCTATTCTGCTCCTGTGTGTGCTGTTCCATGCAACACCAGCCGGGCCTTTCTGCAGAGGACAACGGGTAGTTTTGCTCTTGTGAAAAGTGTTAGTTAAGGCATGAGCATGTGACTTTCTGTTTCTTTAAGGTGGTGAGCTTTAATTCTATTCATGCTGAGTCTCAGTGAGACATACTAGCATCCATGTGGACCCATTCATTTTAATGTTGTAAAATCATGGGTCAGATGATTCAAAGCCTTAATGTAACTGTACTCAAGTAGGGGAAAGGTGAATTGGTATCATTTATTTTAAGAAGTCATATGGTGGATATATTTGTTTGTTTGTTAAGTTTGTACTAATATAAAAATCACATGAGCACATTTGTTGAAAAGTAAAATTATTTTTATGTAAGTGCATTTACTCTATTTTTGAACAAACAGAAGTATCAAATACTTGTTTAAATATTAAGTGGGTGTTTTGAGCCTGCAAAATTAATATTGGCTCTAAAACTCTGCTTTCATAACTACCATTTATTATACGACTATATTTCTGATGTTTGCATAATCATGAAAGGACCTCAAAACTTGAATATACAGACTGAAATATAAGCTGATAGCCTTGAATATGTCAGTGTGCTATATAGTGGTCTTTGAGGACTGTCATGATAACCTTTTTACATTACAAAGCTAATGTTTTAGTCCTACATTTTCGGGACCCCTTAGTACAGAAAAAGCTTTATACAATTACTGATGTGAATTTCTCTTAAAATGTATATTTTTGTGCCCAGTTGTATTATTTAAGTGTTCCTTTGTATCAATTTATGTATGCTTCTGTTGTGGTTTAACCTGGCCTGCAGCTAAACGTCACACAGCCGTTCTCTCACCCTCCCTCCCTCTCTGGGTTGAGGGAGAGAAATGAGAAAAACTGCGGCCTGTGGGTTGAGACAGAAACAGTTTATTGGGACAGAAAATAAAATAATAATAATGATGATGTGTACTGAGCGGGTGATGCACGGTGCAGTTGCCTGCTACCCGCTGACCAATGCCTAGCCTGTCCTTAGGCAGCCACCCCCCCACCTCAGTAGCCACCCCCATATATTGTTCAGCATGATGTCAGATGTTACGGAATAGCCCTTTGGCCAGTTTGGGTCAGCTGTCCTGGGTCTGTCCCCTCCCAGCTCTTGCTGCACCCCCAGCGTGCTCGCTGGCAGGACAGAGCGAGGAGCTGAAAAGTCCTTGGCTTAGTGTAAGCATTGCTCTGCAGCAATTAAAACTTCAGTGTGTTATCAACATTAGTCTCATTCTAAATCCAAAACATAGCACCCTACCAGCTACTGGGAGGAAAATTAACTCTATCCTAACTAAAACCAGGACAGCTTCTAAAACAAAGAAGGGGGAGCAGTGGTGTGACCCCTAGGAAAAGATACATAAAGTATGCTATGCTCTTAATTTTTTTAAATTGATGGACAGAGGAAGGTCCTTGCATCTGTCTGTGCAGGAGAAAAAGCGACAGACAGATGTAGGAGACAGATCTGGGAGAAAGTCAGTTAAAGGAAGAGCACAGGTCATGGTAAAATAAATAAATAAATAAAAATAAAAAAAATACAGCACCAATTATTAGGAAGGGCCCTACATTCTAATAACTTGGGGGCCAAGGTTGTGCTCATGTTTTAATAGAAGCCAGTCCTAGATGGGTGTCAGCACCATGAGTCCGTCCGGCCGTCTCATCATCTGCCTTAACATGATCACAGCACCCTCCTCTGCGGTTTGGACTCCAGCTTCAACAACAAACAACATCTGGGAGGGTCCAGCTGGCATATGCAGGACCCACAAACAAGGACTCCAGGAGTTGGAGGGGCAACCAGAGCCCCCCCCGGCTGGGCAGCACTCAGCACATGCCTCTCCAAGGAATGTGGTTACAAAGTTTGTTAAAGATAGAATTAGTGTGCCTGGTAGTTTTTCTCTGTGTTTTAGTTTGTGTTAATCGTGCTTTCTCAATTTCTGTTAATCGCACTTTTTTATGTTAAAGAAGGGGGAGATGTGGGAGTGTGGCCATGGGGGTCGACAAGCCACATGATTGGTGATAACATCAGGAATGCAAAGAATTTAGGGGTGATTCAGGAGATGCCTTGCTATCTCGGGTTGCTTGTTCTCTGGCTGTTGGGGCATGGAACGGTGGTAAAAATGTTATTAGAACACTTAATACCTAGATATGGGATAATCCAGTACATTGATTCTGATCAGGGCACACACTTTACTTCTAAAATAATAAAATTATTATGTCAATCATTAGGTGTTCAGTGAGAATACCAGACTCTGTGGCACCCACAAAGCTCGGGAAAAGTATAAAGAATAAATCAAACAATAAAACAACAATTGGCTAAGTTAATGATTGAGACACAAATGCCCTGGACGAAATGCTTACCATTGGCACTTTTAAACATTAGAACTAAACAACACAGTGAGACTGTATTATCACCACATGAAATGTTATATGGCATGCCTTATTCTCAAGAGATGCCCCTAAGGAACAACGTAGTTGAGGATTGTAGTATCCAGAAATATATAATTACTATTGGTAGAAGATTAAAAGAGCTAAGAGAAACTGGAATAATGGCTCAGACACCACCTTTAAGATTTGCAATTCACCACTTAAAACCAGGAGATGGGATTCTACTAAGAACATCTGAAGAAGAAAACTAATCTCCCCTCTGGGAAGGACCCTTTCTTGCTTTATTAACAAGAAAACAGCTGATATTTATTAACTATTATCTATTAACAAGGAAACAGCTGTGACAACTGCTGAAAAAGGATGGACACGTGTCACAAGTACAAGGTTCAGTGGAAGAGTGGAAAGTAACATTGGAACCAGGAGAAACTGAACTGTCAGATGGACTTGAAGAAGCATTCATCAAAGATTATAAGCTAAGTTGCTGTGGGAATTTTATTGTAATTACTCCTTTACTGTAATTACTCCAAATTTATTGTAATTACTCCTGTAAAATTAGTAAACAGAGAAACTCTTGAATAGATACCTATTAAGGGAAGAGATTTATCAATAACAGGGATCAGTTAAGCATTATCCTCTGAAGGTAACAGTAAGCTATCTGCAGTGTACACCCCTTTAAGATTAGGGAAGAGGGCAAGACCGGATAGGGAACTGGTGCTGAGGCTGGGAAGGTCTGCCAAGGGCTGCAACTCCTTCGGGCTGTGACCGCGGATCACCATGGCCCTTACCGGACCTCTTCTAATACTACTTGGGGTGAGTTTCTTGGCCCAAGCTACGGCCAACAACTGCAGTCTGTGTATAGTAACTACTAGAAAAGGACGGTTGAGCTCCCAAGCATTGCTGTATCATACTGTCTATGACTGTAAAGGCCAGAAAATAGGAAGCTGCACTTTTAACCTAACTCAGTATGCTCTATGCAGAGAAGGTGACAGGACTGTATGCTATGATCCAAAAGAACTCCCTTATCAATATTGGGTAGAAATGAAGACAGATTCGAAAGTAGGCAAATTAATTGGAACAAGTGAAGTTGTGTGAAAAGTGTTAATATGATTCGTGTCGTGTATGAAACAATGCTAGGGTAGCATGATGAAATGTAACTTTCTAAGAAAAACAGAGTGATTAGTGAACATAGGTTCAGGCAAGGATCTCAGTGAAGCAGTAATTTATTCGCGATTGCAATGGCAGGAGCGCACCTACTAGTCACACAGTATGGTTTATATACTTTATTTCTCAAGGACCGGGACCCTACCCTGCTTCCCTATTGACTAGGTAATCCAGGTTCACAACCTATCCAGTGCTTCACAGACAATTGTGAAATGTTTCCATTTGATTTGTGTCGTGTATGAAACAATGCTAGGGCAGCATGATGAAATGGATCTTTCTATCTAAGAAAAACAGAGTGATTAGTGTACATAGTTCTTGTACTGTGCAAAATAAGAGTCCAGCAATTCGTGTAAATAGAGGGCTTGAAGGACGAACACTGAGACTCGAGTCTGGGAGATAAGAGGACCAAGGAGGTTTTTTTTTTTGGAAACTCCTGACTTCTGCATGAGATGCTGTCCAAGTTTCTGATGTCTGGCAAAGGGATCCACCAAATAAGGAGAAAGGGGGAGTTGAAGGATGACCGAAGGACAAAGCCTGGGAGGAAGACTACGAGCCTTCAGCACAAGAGACCCCCAGAAAGACCACCAGAGACTGATACGCATGCGTCCGGAGAGGGTTTGGATTCTGGGAACTAATTATAATAACCCTGCCTTTTCTAGGAATAGTGATGAATATGTATTAGTCTAGGAGCATAAAAACCAGCCTCCTGATGTAACAGGTGTGCATCTTGGTGGAGCAGAGACTCCCGGTGCACCCAGCGCTGTTTGTTTGCCTCTATTCACTTAATAAATTACAAACTTTAATTTTAATCCTGCTTGGGACTCAAGCATTTATCATCCTGCCTCTTGCATCTGCTTTGGGCTTCTAGAGAAGGAGGGTTTGTAGTCAGAGCATCCCTCTTGTAGCATCACAGCACTTAGGAACCCTGCTCCAGCTTTTCAGGGTGGCAAATCCTCAATGGTTATAGGACAATTTATTTTATTTTATCCTAAGTTGCTTCCCGGTGCAGGAATGAGGAGAGAATGGGGTAGAGTTAGTCAGCCTTCATTCGAGCCCAGCTACATCATTGTCACATTTTTTTTAATTTTTTTTAAATAACCATCACAGGAAAATCCCTATTTTTGAGAAGTAATTTGAGGGAAAACAGTGATCCTTCAGAAGTCTATCGGAAGCTCCTCCCCAGTGTGGGTAGCACTGCGCGGCTGAGAGCCCTGGCTTGGAAGATGGGACTTGGCTGTGATGTTTTGGGGGATGTGAAGTGTGACATGCTGTAGGGCATAGAGCAGTGGTGGGGAAGGACCTGCTGCTTAGGGAAGTAGTCTTTGTGTTGGAGTTTTCAACTGATGTGAGTGGGACAGGGTTGCTTTTCCTGAGGCCGAAGAGGAGGCTACTACAGCAGCAGTCACTCACTGCTGCGTGGGAAGTCAGGGAAGCTCATGGCTCAGTGATGCTGTGGAGAAGGGGCTGCTCAGCTAACCCCTTGCCTGGATGTGGGTTCCTGCAATGAGGCCGAGCGTGGGGATGATGACCAGACAGACAAGTGGAAGTCAACACTAACCAAGATCTGTCCTGGTGTCTGCAGAAACTGGGCGAAGCAGTAGGAAGACAGGATGTATCTGGAGACTCAGAGGCTTTTTAGTGTTTTATTCCATGAAATCAGAGCTGACAGCTAAGCTCCTAGGAGACATCCCTTTGGGCCATGTGGCCATGAGATCAGTTCTTCATCCTATGTGGTTTTGCAGGCTAAACTCGGGTGAGTCATGGAGGTCCATTTTCTTCTGAAAGCTATTTAGGTTCTGACATTATTTTAAGGATCTGAATCTCCTGATCTGTATCTCAGGCCCTCCTCTGGAGAACGAGGATGGACTTTAGGAGGTGGGAGGAGAGAAAGTGCTGTAGCAGTTTTAGGGAGGCCTCAGTGCACTGCAGGGCCAGAAGTGCTCAGAATGGGGGGACATCACCAGGATGTAGTAGGTCTGAGCTCTCCTGACCTGTGAAGGTCACGAAGGTGCCTTGCCTCACTTACCCATCACCGTTCTCCTCATTCCAGACCCTCTCCCACCCAAAAAAAAAAAAAATAAATCTTATTTCATATAATTTATGGGTAAAGCAGAAAGAGGCTCTGGCACACTTGCTCCCAGCTAAACCATTGCTTGTATAAGTGGAGGTGGCAGTGGCCATGGACTGTGCTGACAGGGATGTGAATCCTATTCTTGTGTTTTCAGAGCACAGATCTGATGAATACAGTTGGCTATGACAGCATCATTCAACATTTGAACAACGGCAGGAAGAACTGCAAAGAGTTTGAAGACTTTTTGAAGGAAAGGTACAGAGCTGCCTCTGAAAATGGGTTTGGCTGAATCTGGGAAGTGAGGCAGAAACACTACTTCTATTTCTTTTATTCCCATTTTGGTTTCCATCATGCTTCTGTCCACTGTGTTGAAGCATCTTTGATTTTTGACTGATGAGGAACTTGTTTTTTCACACTAATCTTTCTCTGCACAACTGGAATAAAGTCCATACTTGGGGATCCTCAGCTGGGAGGATGGTGCTAGTCACAAAGCTCGAAAGCATACTATTGAGGGCACTGTCCAAATGCCTCGTGAACACTGGCAGGCATGGGGCATCAACCACCTCTCTAGGAAGTCTATGCCAGTGTTTGACTGCCATCATGGTAAAGAAATGTTTCCTAATGTCCAGTCTGAGCCTCTCCTGGTGCAGCTTTGTGCTGTTCCTGCAAGTCCTGCCATCACTTCCCAGTGGGAAGAGACTGGCACCTCTCTCCCTGCTTCTCCTCCTCAGGGAGCTGTAGAATAAAATGAATGGCTTCCTAAAATGTCCGTATCTCTAATGCAAGTGCAGATGTCTGTGTTGTTGATTTCTGCAGTTTGGAAGCGGGGTTCACCTCACTGAACTCTTTTTTTTTTCCATGGGGTTACAACCTAAATGGGTGTAGGTGCATTAGACACTTTAAATTGCAGGCTCTTCTGTTCTGCATCCCCATCACATTTATTCCAGACTATTTTGTCGCAAGTCTTGCATTCAAGGTTTGTTTTCTTCAGTCCACAAAATTACATTAATTTCAGGTCATTCTACAACAGTCTTCATATTTAGCCTATTTAGCACATTTGGTTAGCCCTGAAGTGCTCAGGCAGTTGGACTTGATGATCTTTGTAGGTCCCTTCCAAGTATTGTTATATCCCATCCCATCCTCCAGTAGACATTCTAATGCAAGCCCCTGGCAGTACTTGTTTCTCTCCACAGACTGCAGACAGCTAGGACAGCTTGGCCAGCTGGAGGTATCTACATTTGACCAACCAAGTCCAGCCCTGGATGTTTGCACAGATTTCAAAGCAACTGTAAAAGGCTAGTTGCTCTTAGACTGCAGCATGCAGGTTTTCTGGGTTTTCCCACTCACTTCCAAGAGGGAAAGACAATACCATCTGTCAGAGGTGTTATTTATGCACAATGTGGCTTCTTCTTCAAAGGTTATCTTTAAGGACCAGAAGCAGATCTGTGCAGTTTGTTTGTGGCAGGTGGGAAGGTAGGGAGGGCTATTGAGTCAGAGCGAGTCTTGGCTCCTTGTGGGTCGATCCTGCAGTATGATTGCACGCTCTTCCCGTGCCACCTCCACCAGCTCAGGAGCTAGCAGGACTCTGAGCATCGACACAAGCAACAAGCCCTGGGGCAGTTTGCAGTGGTCGGGGAGGTGGATGCCCATGCTGTCACCCTGTCTGCAGCCTGGGGTGTTCTGCGCACCCGCTACTCCCTCTGTGCTCAGGGGATGTCTCTTGTGAAACCCCTTCTGCTCTTGGTCTCTGCTGCAAACAAGTTTAAATTTCTGAAATGAGAATTTCCTCTCATTTCTCTTTCCTCAACAGAGCGATTACAGAAGAAAAATATGGCAAAGAGCTCATTAACTTGTCAAAGAAGAAGCCCTGTGGGCAGACGGAGCTGAAGTAAGTTCAGAGCCTTTTATAGGTGTCCGTAATTGAAGCAATGAAGGAGGAAGGAGAAGGAAGGAGGCTGAGAGAGACAAATCAGTGTTGAAATGTGATCAGGATGTCACCAGATGTTCAGAAATCAGTTCTGTGGATGAATGGTGTGCAGTTGGGTTGGCCTTTTCCAATATCAAGTTGGACTCCACCAACTCCCCCTGTACTCGGCTCTGGTGAGGCCGCACCTCGAATACTGTGTTCAGTTTTGGGCCCCTCGCTACAAGAAGGACATGGAGGTGCTTGAGCGAGTCCAGAGAAGGGCTACGAAGCTGGTGAGGGGCCTGGAGAACAAGTCCTATGAGGAGCGGCTGAGGGAGCTGGGCTTGTTCAGCCTGGAGAAAAGGAGGCTCAGGGGTGACCTTATCGCTCTCTACAGGTACCTCAAAGGAGGCTGTAGCAAGGTGGGGGTTGGTCTGTTCTCCCACGTGCCTGGTGACAGGACGAGGTGGAATGGGCTTAAGTTGCGCCAGGGGAGTTTTAGGTTGGATCTTAGGAAGAACTTCTTTACCAAAAGGGTTGTTAGACATTGGAACGGGCTGCCCAGGGAAGTGGTGGAGTCACCATCCCTGGAGGTCTTTAAAAGACGTTTAGATGTAGAGCTTAGGGATATGGTTTAGTGGGGGACTGTTAGTGTTAGGTCAGAGGTTGGACTCGATGATCTTGAAGTCTCTTCCAACCTAGAAATTCTGTGATTCTGTAATTCTGTAACTTCCCACCAGCCACAGAGCAACCAAAGTGTTGTGGACACTCAGGGGAGATGTGGGCTGGTGGTTCAGCAGAGAGCCAAGCATCATGAGACCTGTCCTGGTTTCAGCTAGGATAGAGTTAATTTTCCTCCCAGTAGCTGGTAGGGTGCTATGTTTTGAATTAGGATGAGAAGAATGTTGACAACATGCTGATGTTTTAATTGCTGCAGAGCAATGCTTACACTAAGCCAAGGACTTTTCAGCTTCTCGCTCTGTCCTGCCAGCGGGCAGGCTAGGGGTGCAGCAGGAGCTGGGAGGGGACAGACCCAGGACAGCTGACCCAAACTGGCCAAAGGGGTATTCCATACCATCTGACGTCATGCTAAACAATATATGGGGGTGGCTAGCTGGGGTGGGGGGTGGGGGGCGGCTGCATGGGGATAGGTTGGGCATCGGTCTGTGGGTGGTGAGCAATTGCACTGTGCATCACTTGTTTTGTACACATCATTATTAGTAGTACTATTATCATTATTATTATTTTCCTGTCTTAATAAACTGTCTTTATCTCAACCCACGGGCTTCATTTTCCTGTTTCTCTCCCCCATCCCAGAGAGGGAGGGGGAAGGGTGAGCAAATGGTTATGTGGTGCTTAGCTGCCGACTGGGTTAAACCACAAGACCTTGGGTTTGCTCCTCACAGTTTCTGTGGTCAGAGGGAAGTACATGTGCTTCCTTAAGTCAAACCACATGGATGTTCAAACCCAGCGTGTTGCCACATGGGTGCTGCAGCTGCTGCAGTTGGCTCTCTTTGTGGATCTCCATTTCCCCATTGCCCCTGGTAACCGTCTGCTTCCTGCTGCACTTCATACATGGCCAGTTTGGTATTCTCTGCTCATTTGTTTACAGCTTGATATTGGTTTGTCACTTCCTTTGTTTCATTATGCTCTCTTAATAGGGAGAAAAGTTCCCTACATTTCCAACCACTCGCCCATACTCCATATAAAAATTGTTCATGTGTCCCAACTGATACTTTTTGGAGGTTGCCTAGAACATTTGTCTTGAAACGCAGAATATTTATTAGTGTTCACTGTTCAGGAAGAAGATGTAAGGTAGATCTCAAACCAAGTGAACTGTATATTCACTGGAAAGAAAAAAGATGGAAGTGTAAAGAGGGTAGATAAACCTGCTTCAGGCTGTTTTGGCTGGTCTTGAGTGAGGGACTTCCTCTCCAGTTCAGAAGTGCTCTGCTGTCACCATGTGTCCTGGTTTCAGTTAGGACAGAGTTATTTTTCCCCCTAGTAGCTGGTAGAGTGCTATGTTTTGGATTAGGATGAGAAGAGTGTTGATAACATGCTGATGTTTTAATTGCTGCAGAGCAGTGCTTATACTAAGCCAAGGACTTTTCAGCTCCTCGCTCTGTCCTGCCAGCGGGCAGGCTGGGGGGGCAGCAAGAGCTGGGAGGGGACAGCCCCAGGACAGCTGACCCAAACTGGCCAAAGGGGTATTCCATACCATCTGACGTCATGCTGAACAATATATAGGGGTGGCTAGCCGGGGTGGGGGGCCGGCTTTCGGGTTTGGGCTGGGCATCGGTCAGCGGGTGGTGATCAATTGCATTGTGCATCACTTGTTTGTACATATTATTATTATTATTATTATTATTATCATCTATCTTAATAAACTGTCTTTATCTCAACCCACAGGCTTCACTTTCCCGTTTCTCTCCCCCATCCCAGAGAGGGAGGGGGGAGGGTGAGCGAACGGTTGTGTGTTGTTTAGCTGCCGTCCGGGTTAAACCACAACAGTCCTTTTGGCGCCCAACGTGGGGCACGAAGAGTTGAGATAACGACAGATCTGACCAGAGTATGTTAAAGTAAAATTGGTATAAGTATTAGAGCTGCTTAATAGTTGCTAATCAGAATGTTGATTGCTTTAATCTTAGGTCTGCTGTGGCTGTATTCCAGACTGAATTTTATAGCACGTTACTTTCTGTATGTGATCCCTGTTGTGCTGTTTTACTTTTCCGGGCCCTGGTTTAAGATCATTATGGTACTGTGCGGTGTAATAATAGCTTACGAGACGATGAAGTATCTGGCCACGACTTTAACTTGGTATTTGTACTCAACACTGTCGTCGACTCTGTACTTTGGAAACTATATCTCGGAAACCATTAACAATTATACCTGCTGCCTTTTTTCATCAGGGAGCCAGTCTGTGGAGGGGACAGGGGAATATATTTTTCCCTACTTGTTCACTCTCCCTCACTCCTTCAGCACCCTCTTATCCCCTGAGCTAGTTACGATAACTCTCCAAGATGTTGAATATCCTTGGGATACGCAGACCAGCGTGTTGTTGTTGTTATGTCTCTTGCAAGCGCTTCAGGTTTTGTTTAAGGTTAAACAACTAACTTAGGCATCTCATCCAGAGATCTGCACTGAGGCAGATGCTCCTGCTCCAGCCCCTGCTCCTTCAGCAGCTCCAGCCCCTGCTCCTTCAGCAGCTCCAGCCCCTGCTCCTTCAGCAGCTCCAGCCCCTGCTCCCGCAGCCACTCCAGCCCCAGCTCCCGCAGCCGCTCCAGCCCCTGCTCCCGCAGCCGCTCCAGCCCCTGCTCCCGCAGCCGCTCCAGCCCCTGCTCCCGCAGCCGCTCCAGCTCTTGCAGCCGCTCCAGCTCCTGCTCCCGCAGCCGCTCCAGCTCCTGTGGCTGGGCCAGAGAAACGAACTGTTGCAGTGCAAGTTGACCCTGCAGACTGTATTCCAACCCCTGTGGCAGACTCTGTGGCTGAGTCAGAGAAACGACCTGTAGCAGTACAAGCTGCCCCTGTAGACAAGGTGAAAAAATGGTATAGAGACTCAGGTCGTTTAGAACGCAGAGAAGACGAGGCTGTGCCATCAGGGGTGCAGGACGATGAAGATGGGGATGTTGAAAAAACAACACTAGTTTCCCGAAGCCTATACCAGCGTGAGCTACGAGATATGCGAAAAGATTTTGGTCGCTGCATAGGTGAGCAGCTTGTCACCTGGCTGCTCCGGTGCTGGGATACCGGAGCCAATTATGTGGATATAGACGGCAGGGAAGCCAGTCGGCTGGGATCCTTTGCTAGAGACGCAGGCATTGACAAAGCAATTGGAGAAGGAGTACGATCCTACAGCCTCTGGAGGCGTATCCTGTATGCTGTAAGGGAAAGGTATCCCTACAAGGAAGAACTCGTATGTCTGCCAGGCAAGTGGACCGCTATGGAGAAGGGAATCCAGTACCTGAGGGAATTAGCCGTACGGGAGGTGATCTATGCCGACCCAGACAATGGACAAATACCTGTAGATCCAGATGAAGTCAAGTGTACACGACCCATGTGGCGGAAGTTTGTACGGAGTCCACCATTGTCATATGCCAGCTCATGGCAATAATGGCCTGGAAAGAGGATGAGGAACCCTCAGTGGGTGATGTGGTTAAACAACTCCGGCACTACGAAGAAAGTCTCTCCTCTTCCCTACAGGCCTGCGTCTCGGCTGTGGAGAAACTTTCTGAAAGCGTCCACCAACTAAAAGAGAATACTTTGGAGAAACTTTCTGAAGAGGTCAAGCAACTTAAAAAGAGTGTACTTTCCTCCACCCCTGTACAAACCAATGTCTCTGCTATTAGGGGTAAGCGCTCATCCATGCAAGGAAGACGATATGTTGGATACACACCTCGTGCTATCCTGTGGTTTTACCTACGTGACCATGGAGAGGACATGAGAAAATGGGATGGAAAATCCACCGCGACCCTAGAGGCACGGGTACGTGAGTTGCAAAAGAAAACAAGCGGGAAAAAGGGGTTCTCTGAAAAGTTTGCTGCTCCAACTTCCAGCAGGCAGTCCCTTAAACACAGGAATGAAGATTCTGACCAGGATTAGAGGGGCCCTGCCTCCAGCCAGGGGGAGGAAAGGGACAATCGAGTTTATTGGACTGTGTGGATTCGATGGCCTGGCACGTCAGACGCACGGAAGTATAAAGCTTTAGTAGATACCGGTGCACAATGTACTCTAATGCCATCAAACTATGAAGGGCCAGAGCCCATCAGCATTCATGGAGTGACGGGGGGATCCCAGCAGTTGACTGTATTGGAGGCTGAAGTGAGTCTAACTGGGAATGAGTGGCAAAAACACCCTATTGTGACTGGCCCGGATGCTCCGTGCATCCTTGGCATAGACTGTCTTGGAAGAGGATATTGCAGGGACCCAAAAGGGTTCCGCTGGGCTTTTGGCATAGCTGCCTTAGAGACAGAGGGCATTAAACAGTTGTCTACCTTGCCTGGTCTCTCGGAGGACCCTTTTGTTGTGGGGTTGCTGAGGGTCGAAGAACAACAAGTGCCAATCGCTACTACAACTGTGCACCGGCGGCAATAACGCACCAACCGAGACTCCCTGATTCCCATCCATGAGCTAATTCGTCAGCTGGAGGGCCAAGGAGTGATCAGTAAGACTCATTCACCTTTTAATAGTCCCATATGGCCAGTGCGAAAATCTAATGGTGAGTGGAGACTAACGGTGGACTATCGTGGCTTGAACGAAGTCACACCCCCACTGAGCGCTGCAGTGCCGGACATGCTAGAACTCCAGTACGAACTGGAATCAAAGGCAGCCAAGTGGTACGCCACAATTGATATCGCTAATGCATTTTTCTCCATCCCTCTAGCAGCAGAGTGCAGGCCACAGTTTGCCTTTACTTGGAGGGGAGTCCAATATACTTGGAATCGGCTGCCCCAGGGGTGGAAACATAGCAAGATGGACGTCATCAAATCCCAATGGATGTGATCAACAAAATAACAGCTATGTCTCCACCAACTAGTAAAAAGGAAACACAAACTTTCTTAGGTGTCGTGCGGTTTTGGAGAATGCACATTCCAAATTACAGTCTGATTGTAAACCCACTCTACCAAGTAACCCGTAAGAAGAACGATTTTGAATGGGGCCCTGAGCAACGACAAGCCTTTGAACAAATTAAGCAGGAAATAGTTCATGCAGTAGCCCTGGGGCCAGTCCGAACAGGACCAGATGTAAAGAATGTGCTCTACACCGCAGCCGGGGAGAATGGCCCCACCTGGAGCCTCTGGCAGAAAGAACCTGGGGAAACTCGAGGTCGACCCCTAGGGTTTTGGAGTGTAACCTGAGCATGACATAAATGGTATGGAATAAGGGGTGGATATATGTCCTCGTTTCAGTTAGAACAGAGTTATCCTAGCTACTAGGAGGAAAAATAACTCTGTCCTAACTGAAACCAGGACAGTAGTACACCCCCATTTTCCAGAATCGGAATGTTAGTGTGTGGTACCGTGCAGGAGAGAAATTTCTGTAGCAGCACACTGACAAGGGCTAGGAAAAATGGGAAATATGAGTTCCAGGGGACAGGGAGATATCCCTGGGGGAACGCCTACCGACAGTTCTTCCTGAAGAATGATAAGAAATTGGAAAAATAATCTCAAAATTAGAGGAGATGATAAAAGAAAAAAAATGGTTAAATATCGTGTATCAGTCTGGATAAAATAACCAGTTAAGGAAACAGCAGTATTTTGGCCAAAATACAGGTCTGATGAAAATTCAGGCTTTAAATTTATATGTAAACAATAAGATTCCTTGTTTTTCGGAGAAAGAGCCAAGTTATGTTCCCTATAATCCTAATATTGCACCGGTGGCAGCAGCAGTCGCTCCAGGAAGGGAGACAGGGGCTGCAATTAACACTGTTCCTAGAGAAGAGCATACTCTAGGCTCTGGTAAGAATTATGCACAATGCAATTGCTCACCACCTGCTGACTGATGCCCAGCCCATCCCCGAGCAGCCGGCCCCCCACCCCGGCTAGCCACCACTATACATTGTTCAGCATGACGTCAGATGGTATGGAATACCCTTTGGCCAGTTTGAGTCACCTGTCCTGGGTCTGTCCCCTCCCAGCTCTTGCTGCACCCCCAGCCTGCCTGCTGGCAGGACAGAGTGAGAAGTTGAAAAGTCCTTGGCTTAGTGTAAGCATGACTCTGCAGCAATTAAAACATCAGCGTGTTATCAGCACTCTTCTCATCCTAATCCAAAACATAGCACCCTACCAGCTACTAGGAGGAAAAATAACTCTGTCCTAACTGAAACCAGGACAGATGTCTATGCTAAGTATATTGTTTACAGGGGAAGGAATGGGAATGATCAGGAGGAGAGCTGCTATACAAGAATGGGAAGGAGTTCATCCTCTGGGACCGGGGGTAATACCCGCAGAGCAGGGGTGCCCACCTGGCAATCCTGGCTGGAGTGGTGATAGTGCACAGCACAGGGGCCATGTGGGAGACTTGGGGTCGGGGTGGGGGATTGCTCAGAATGAGTCCCGGGGACCCGGTGTGAAACATGGGATTAGAAATTAGAGAGCGACTGATTAAGAATAAATATGTAAGCAACACTCATTGCTTAATATGTGCTACATTTGCGATGTACTGTCCCTGTGCTGGGCTTAGGCCTCCAGATGAGCCCCTGGGACCCCAAGGACCAGATCAAACCAACCTTATGGTTCACACTGTGACCAAGGGCTCAGAGAGAAGGAGGAATGTGTGTAAAAGGGCTTAGAGATAAGGAGGACTGTTTATAAAAGGATAAGATAAAGAATGTCAAACATGCAAGGCCTCGAGATAACAGGAGCCCCTTGGACCCTGAGAACTGGACCAAACCAACCTTATGGCCCAGATTGTGACCAAGGGCTCAGAGAGCATGCGCAGGGAGAAAGGGTGAAAAGTTCAACTCTGATGAAGACGTCTTACTTCATCCTGACGACTACCCGGATGACCACCAGAGAGTACTACGCAAGCGCAGAAAGACTGATAAGATAATTAGCATATGAAGCAGGGCTAGGCGGAGCTAGGAAATGAACATGCATAGATGTGTTGCAAAACTTAATGCATATGTAATATTTTAGGGGATAAAAGAGAATGCAAACGAGCGAATTGTGTGCACGACTTTGGTGGGACTACCCCCCATGCTGCCCAGCGCTGAATAAACATACCTACTTTACAATCTTACTGATTGTGGAGTCAGTTTTTCGCGACTCATTTGGCGAGCCAGGCAGGAGACACTCTGCTCGGCTGTGGGATCAACTGCGGAGCGGATGCCCCTAGGTGTACCCTGAGTTTTTTCCTTGGAGGGGACTGCACTCCCAGCTGCTCACCACGGGAGCAGACAAGGACCTCCTGAAGCTGCATACAAATGGTATGTTTTACAGTACAGGAAGGGCCTGGAAGTCATACGTGTGGCCAGGGTATCTGGTAAATCGCAGAGACATCTGGCGTGCAGCATAGTCCCCTTAAGGGAGGAGGGTACCCTACAGGCTGACCGATAGAGTGGTCAAGCGGGATTTGGTGACCGATAGAGTGGCCGCTAGCAATCTTGGGAGCAGATCGAGCAAATCTGAGGTTACCGCTGCATCCCATTTTTGGGAGCCAGGACGGACCTGCTAATGACTGTATAAGAAGCAGGAGAAGGGTAAGCGGGTTTCTCACAATTGTGACAAGGTTACCTGGGTAATGTTTGCAGCTGCTGGAGGGATACTAACTGGAGTGTTAATAATTGTATGTCTTATCCGTAAATGTCCAGGTATTTTGTGTTGAAAGTATTTGTGTAATGTGTATGTGTTTGAAACAAAGTGGAGTGAGTCACTCCACGAAAACCACAGTCAGAGACAATACTTGTTTGGTTGGTTATCATTCTAAATTATATATTCTTGTGGTATGAATGAGATGTGCTAGGGGCCTCTGTGTGATAGGGTGATTGTGCTGTGAGTGAGACGCAGCATCGCTGCGAAGCGAGTGCGGAGTTCTGATCCGTGGTTCCGTATTCTCCGCGAGGGGAGCGGCCGGAGACGAACGAAGTGCATGACAGACCGAAAAGAAGTGCTGTTTTATCCAAGTGTTCATGGTGGTGCCCAATATATGTGCCTGGTGGTGTATCTTGTGATCCTATTTTTGCTCTTAAATGTTTTGAGTGTGACAAGGAGGAAGGTGGGAGCATTATCTAAGTAACAGTTTAGAAGTTTTGGTGTATTCACTGTGGTGTTTGGTCAGTTTCCCAAGTATTTTGGGGGAGGGGGCTGACTGATTATCAAAGTGGCAGAAAGGAGAGAGTCACTTCTTTGGTGGTTCAGGCTTGAGCCCTGGGTATTTGGTAAGAAGGGGAAGAGCAAATTTATTTAGGCCTCAATACCTTTTTAAACCCCCATATTGCTGGATACGCAGATTTGTATGGGCTTACTAACAAAGTGCATGAGAAAAATTGGCATTTGGCTTGAAATTCAGTCCTGTTGAAATGTAAATTTTGTGGAAAAGGTGGTATTGTTTGTCTAGAAGACGGAAGGCTGAGTGCTTCAGGCGTTTTCCCGAAGTCCTGTGGATTTATGATTGGAATGGGGCTCACTAATCTGAAACAGTAAAGTTTGTATGTGGAAAGAAGAATTTAATCCCAAAGAACTGGGACATTTGGAAAGAAGATTAGGAAAAGACCGTAAAAACCTGCAATAAAAAGGTTTGCATGGAAATTGAAACAAGGGCCAGTATCTAATAGGGAATAGTAATAAATAAATAAATAAATGGGAATGGGAAATAAAGGAAATGGGTAATATCCAAAACAAAGACATTTTAAAGAAAGCCTCCTTGGGTGCATATTGGCACATTGGAAGTATATTGTTAGAACTGGGGGCACAGAAAGCAAGAGGACTTCCATTAAGTATTGCACTCAATGGTGCCCACTATATAAGCTAAATGGCCACTTTATGGATCAGTCAACTATAACAATATCTTGCAATCAATGTTTTTGAGGAGAGAAGAGAAATGGGATGAAATGTCGTATCCTGATATGTTGTTTCAGCATCTTGGAGGGAAAAGGTATGGAATTAAGTTGGCCACTGACTGAGCCTTTGGTGCTGGCATTAGAAAAGTACAGGCTGGAGAAAGATAAAGGAAGTGATAGAAGGGTTGTTGAAGGTGTTAAAGGTGTGGCATGGAGTATTTGATAAAGCTGTTTGAAGTTGAATGAGCAGGGAAAGAGGATGTAGGGATGTTAATAGTTCTGCCTCAACCGGAGGCTGAGATCTAAAAATCATGGGTGTGAGCTCTCTGGGGCAGAGGGACCATGATGGGTCCAAGAGAGTTGTCACGTAAACAGAAAAGCAGCTAACTCTTAAAACAACCTGAGTTCATGTGTGAGCTCAGATTGCCAATGGGATGGCTCAGGGAACTTTCAACGAGTGCATTCCCCTGACCGCCCCCCCCCCAACTGAGACTCTAATCACTCCGGAAATTATGAACAGCTATACCGAAATCTGGTTAAATTGGGAACTGAGAATTTGTTCCAACAAGGTCCAAAATAAACCCCTATGGAATTTCTGGACCAACTTTTGAGATGCAATGAAGAAAAAAAATAAATAAAAAATTTGGACATGGCTTCAGAAAACAGTAACAATTGGCTAGCCTCTTTCTAGGGCAATTGGCCTTCTGATATTGTGGGAGATCAGTTAGAAAGTATGTGGAGTGTATTAGATACAGAGATGAAGTGAAAAAAGGAAAAATGCAGAACGAGGCGAAAGTCACGTAGCTTGAAGATAAAGGAGGCACAATTGGGAGATAAGAACAAAAACAACAGGTGCAGTCTGCCTTGTTGCTCGTCAGTACAAGCAAAGGAGAGATGGCTGCTGCGCAATCGCCTCGTGAACAATAAATAATGGCTAATGAGCGAGCTTTGCCAAGTCGTGTGATAAAAGCATGTAGATACGCTAAGTCTATATAAGTGGATGGGTTAGACAATAAAGTGCTTCAGCTACACACCAGCCTGGAGTCGTGTCGTTCATTCCCTTCAAATGGTGACCCCGATGTGATAAGGGGTAGACAACGCAGGCATAGCGTCCGCAGGGAACCCCACTGAATGAGTCAAGCTGACAGCTGGACTGCAGCTTCCCATCCGGATCCACGCCTATCCCCAGGTGAGCAGCGGGAAGTAAAATGGGGGCAAATCTATCGGCCGAGGAAGAGGTGATAGTGAAATTGATAAGCAAACTCTTAGAAAAAAGAGGGACAAAATATGACTCATATAAGTTGAAACTACTGTTAAAGTTTTTACAAAAAAATGGTGCCCCATCGACGGTTTCGGCGGTGTTTGATGCAGAGACATGGGAAAAAGTGGGGACTATCATTTGGGAGGCCGCTTCATGTGGGGATACAACAGCGGCAGAAGTAATGATTACCTGGTGTTTGGTAACTGAAACATTAAAAGCCTGGCGCGCGGAGAAAAGGGTACAAACTGCCATGGCTCAAGCTAGTGAGGCACAAGGAGGTGCTTGTGCGCCGGCGGAACCTGCCAATTTAATAGATCTTGAAAAGGAGCCAGGCACGGGCTCCAATCCGTTCCTTCCGCCATTATCACCATAGGCGCCCCCTATAGACACTGAACCTCTGGTCTCCGTCTCTCCTTGACATGGTGTCTCCCCACTAGAAAAAGATTTTGACCCCCGCAAGTGTTGGGAACAGATACGTCAGGAGGCACTAAAGGACGGAGATCCAATTGGTATGGCTTTCCCGGTAATGGTGCAGAATAATGGACCGAACGAATATCAAGCTTTCCAGTGGGATCTGATTAAATAATTAAGAAAAACAGTTACCACCTACGGGTTACATGCTCCTTTCACCCAATCATTATTAGAAAATGTTATGATGGGTCAGTTACTGGTACCTTATGATTGCCGCTAAATAGCCGCTATGATCCTCACCCCAACTCAAAAATTGTTATGGGAACAAAAGTGGAAAGAAAAGTGTGAGGTAGCGGCGCTACAGAATCTTGAAAGGCTCATAGGCGACCCTCTTTTGGGCGCCGGATTCCTACAGCTTATGGGGACTGAGCCGGTACTGGATCCACGACTACAAGCACGACTCAACGATGCCATCTTGCGACAATCAGCTCACTAGGCATTACATGCCCTGCTGAAATTACCAGAGGTAGGGAGGAGCCAGCCGTCATTTACCAGTATAAGACAGGGGGTCAGTGAACCCTATATGCAATTTATAGATAGGTTAAGGGATTCACTGCATAAGCAAATTGATAACAAAGAAGCAAAAGAGGCCCTGATATTGAAACTGGCAGTTGAAAATGCAAATACAGACTGTAAAAAAATTTTGCAATCCATGCCCACTGGGACCACTCTAGTACAAATGATAGAGGCGTGCAATCGGGTGGGCTCCGTCGAACACCATACGACTGCTCTAGCCAGCGCTTTTGCTGTAGCATTAGCTATGAAAAATGACAAGCACTGCTTCCGTTGTCAGGAAACAGGACATTTTGCGGCTAACTGTCCGCATAAGAGGGGGGAAACCACGGCTGGCGGTGCTGGGCCTCCCGGTATGTGTCCACGATGTAAAAAAGGATGGCACTGGGCCAGCCAGTGTCACTCCAGACATCATGCAGAAGGCCAGACCCTTTCACTCCAGAAGTGAAACGGGAGGCCGAGTGCAGGGTGAGGGTACGCTTGTGTCTCCACAGGGATAGGACTGAGATGGGTCCCAGCGTGAGCGGTTCGTCCTTGGCTAGAATCCTCATCCTGCTCAACCTCTGCAAGCTCAGGGAATCCTGGGTCTCCATCCAGCCTCGGCAAAACATCTGGGTCACACTCGCCAACATGACTGGACAAGAGCACATCTGCCTGTCTATGGCCAATGCAGATAACCCTTTTACAACGTGTCTGGTCGGTATACCACTGAGTGATGAACAGCTGCACAGCATCATCAACAACACCGATGCCAAGAGCATGGCCAGCACTTGGAATACCTCCTGTCCAGGCAATGTCAGTAAGGAAGCAATGAATGCTTGGGATGGTTGGGCATCACGGCTGACCCACACAACTTTAGAACCACAAGAACTCGATATATTAGGCTGTGTTAGTGCGCCGGCATGTATGAAGTTTAATTACACTGGTAGCAACCTCACCGCAGTTGATGTTACACCCGGCCTGGGAATATATCGTAATGATTCAGTGTGGTGCAACTACATCTCTCCTAATGTGTCAAAATCTTCGAATGCACCATTTATGCTCCCCCCGGGGTGTTTCTCATCTGTGGTGACAGAGCATGGCAAGGTATCCCATCGCACATAAAGGGAGGCCCGTGTATTCTTGGTCAATTAACCTTACTAACCTCCTAACACATCTATGATACTAAATATTTCGAGACAGCATAAGCGCACAAAATGTAGTGTCAGTCACTACCAGGAAGACTGTAAAGATAATCTCGATTTTTGGCAGGCTGACAAGGTTATCACCGCTTCGATTCTTGCGCCCGGTGTAGCCGCTGCTCAAGCTCTAACAACGCTGAATAAGCTAGGTTGCTGGCTGGCAAAGCAGACTAATGCTACCTCCGCTGCACTGACTGCGTTGCTAATAGACACTGATTCCATTAGGCATGCAACACTGCAAAATAGAGAGGCAATAGACTTTTTATTATTGGCACAAGGACATGGGTGCGAAGAGTTTGAAAGTAGGTGTTGCATGACTGTAAGTGATCACTCTCAGTCGATACATCAACAGCTGTCTAATCTCAGAGGATTAATGGACAAGCTAACAACCAGCACGTGGGGTTTGGAATCGTGGTTGCAGAGTTTACGTATAGGGGGCTGGGTGAGGGAGTTAATAAAGGGGGCCATTATAGTTTTGTTAGTAATCGCTGTAGTTTTGCTAGTTGTACCATGCTTGTTTCAATGCTTACAAATAATGCTTTTGTGCTCAATACAATCAGCTTGGCTGTTAGAAATAAAAAGAGAGGGAATTGTGGGAGATCAGTCAGAAAGTATGTGGAGTATATTAGATACAGAGATGAAGTGAAAAAAGGAAAAATGCAGAACGAGGCGAAAGTCACGTAGCTTGAAGATAAAGGAGGCACAATTGGGAGATAAGAACAAAAACAACAGGTGCAGTCTGCCCTGTTGCTCATCAGTACATGCAAAGGAGAGATGGCTGCCGCACGATTGCCTCGTGAATAATAAATAATGGCTAATGAGCAAGCTTTGCCAAGTCATGTGATAAAAGCATGTAGATACGCTAAGTCTATATAAGTAGATGGGTTAGACAATAAAGTGCTTCAGCTACGCACCAGCCTGGAGTCGTGTCGTTCATTCCCTTCATGATATCAGAAAGAAATTGTCTTAGTCTGCAGGATAAACTTACAACAGTCAGGAATAACAGGGACCTGGGGCATCTACCCTAGCAGGTACACTGGCTGAAATAAAGCTAGGGAATGAAGAGAGAGGCTTGAATTTTTGTTGGTTAAGGGAGCTTCTTTCTCTGTGTTAATTAGTCTGTAAATGTAATAGGAGCAACTGGCCAACAGGAAAAGGCATTTTTTTTGCAATGCTTGAAATTTAAATTGGGAACAATGATTGGAATTACAAAACGAGAAAAACAGCCAGTCAGAATTAAACAGTACCCCTTGAAAAGGAAGACAGAGAAGGAATTAGCCTGATAATCGATTAACATGCTTAACACCAGAGATAACTTTGTTTATTGTTTTAGACCTGAAGGATGCCTTCTTTTGCCTCCCTCTCCATGAAGCCAGCTAGGAAATCTTCGCATTTGAGTGGGAAAGCCCTAAGAGCGGGCACAAAACACAGCTCACATGGACAAGGTTGCCTCAGGAATTTAAGAACTCACCCACCTTGTTCGGAGAACCACTTGCAAAGGACTTGGAGACCTGGGAAGCCCCACCAGGAGAAGGAAGGCTGTTGCAGTATGTAGATGATCTCCTCATAGCCACCCAGACAGAAGCAGCATGTGTGGCCTGAACGGGAGTTGCCCTGGGAATACTAGCACAGGACCTGGGCCCATATTGAAGGGCAGTTGCTTATTTTTCTAAGCAGCTGGATACTGCTGCCAAGGGATGGTCAGGATGCCTCAGAGCCATTGCAGCAATGGTGCTAAATATCCAGGAAGCACGCAAGTTCACCTTGGGCCAGAAAATAACTGTGCTAGTGTCTCACACAGTGTCCACAGTGCTGGAAGTGAAAGGTGGTCACTGGCTTTCCCACAAAGGTTCCTAAAATCAGCAGAAACCAAGGGGAGCCAGTACACCATGACTGCCTGGAGACCATTAAAGCTACCTACTCCAGCTGTCCAGATCTGAAGGACACTCCTTTTGATGACGTGGAAATATGGGAGCAGCTACGCCATCAGCAGAAAACGACATGCTGGGTATGCAGCTACCTCTTGCAAAGATGTGATAGAATCTGGACCTTTTGCCAACAGATACCTCTGCACAAAGGGCTGAGTGAGATAATTGCTCTGACTTGTGCCTTGGAAAAAGCAAAAGGAAGGAAAATAAACATCTGTACGGACTCAAGATACACATTTTGGGTTGTCCATATGGAAAGAAAGAGGACTGTTGAACTTGCCAGAAAAAAAAAAAAATCAAACATGCAAAAGAAATAATGAGATGTACTTTAAGGTACATGTCCTGGCTTCAGTTAGGACAGAGTTATTTTTTCCTCCTAGGTGCTATGTTTTGGATTAGGATGAGAAGAGTGTTGATAACATGCTGATGTTTTAATTGCTGCAGAGCAATGCTTACACTAAGCCAAGGACTTTTCAGCTTCTTGCTCTGTCCTGCCAGCAGGCAGGTCGGGGGTGCAGCAAGAGCTGGGAGGGGACAGACACAAGACAGCTGACCCAAACTGGCCAAAGGGTATTCCATACCATCTGACGTCATGCTGAACAATATATAGGGGTGGCTAGCCGGGGTGGGGGGCTGGCTCTCGGGGTTGGGGCTGAGCATTGGTCAGCGGGTGGTGAGCAATTGCATTGTGCATCACTTGTTTGTACATATTATTATTATTATTATTGTTATTTTCTATCTTAATAAACTGTCTTTATCTCAACCCCCAGGCTTCACTTTCCCTTTTCTCTCCCCCATCCCAGAGAGGGAGGGGGGAGGGTGAGCGAACGGCTGCTGTGTGGTGTTTAGCTACCGGCTGGGTTAAACCACCACAGCACACCAGAAGGTGAGCTCAGAATTGGAGGAAGGAAATGATCTGGCGAACAGAGAGGCAAAAGAAGCAGCAGAAAATGAGGTAGCAACTGAGGGAGTCCTGATTCTAGATGGGCAGATTCCCCTTGAAGGTAAGCCCATATATAACAAAAAGGATAGAAAATTAATTGAAAGTCAAAAGGGAAAATATAACCAAGAGGGATAGGCTATTACCAAAGAAGGGAAGAGGAAGCTAGTCATCCCCTCCAATTTATTGTGGTCACCGGTAAAGGAAAAACACCGGAAGACACATTGAGGAATAGACACTTTGTATAACTATTTAACTGGAAAAATTATTGCCAAGAACTTATATGTTACCATCACTCAAATAACTTAACAATGTGATACCCCCAAAATATCCCCAAATCAAAATTGGGTCAAATTGGAAAAAGCCATGGGCCTGTGCAACAGTGGCAAATTGACTTTTCTGAACTTCCAAAAAAAGGGGGTTGTTGATATTTACTGGTGTTAAAAGATACCTTTTCAGGATGGCCAGAGGTTTACCCTAGTAGCACTGCCAAAGCCCGAGAGGTAACTAAGTCTCTTGTAGAGAAAACTTTGAAACCACAGTGGGACGGACTATACTAGGTGCTCCTTACTACCTTCACTGCAATTAGGATCAAGGAACAGTGCCTGGATTCACCATTCTTGAGTGAAGAAAGCTCCAGAAGCCCTCTGGAAAGTAACGCCGGGTGACGGTGAACTGAAACTAAAGCTTAGTCAAGCAAAATGAGGACATTACGGTCGGGAGTATTTAGTAATATAATTAGCAGAAATTTAGTTAACAGAATCATTTTATTTTTGTGGCTTATAGACGTAATTGTGATTCAAGAATTGGAAGGTGCCTTTATGACAATAGAGAATGGTGAGTGGCCTTGGTCCGAAGCCTTAACAATAGAGGATAAGAGCATTAATGGAAAGTTAGAAGTTGTGGTTATTTGGTGAACAAATGATGACCATTTACATACATTATCAGAATGGGAAAAATTAGGGGAAGAGTGGACACACCAAAGAACCATAGGGGACGAAATTAAAATAGGGTGCCAAATGATTAATGGAACGACCCACGAGAAAGTAATGAGGATTTTAGTAAAACCAATTTCCATAAGTGGCCAATAAGAAGGTTGTACCCACCCAGGTAAATTAGATTATTGGTATAATTTTATATTAACACAGACTGTAGTAATTAGCTGTTTTTGGCTGGATGATATGGTCACAAAAGCAAGCACACCTCAGGGGCAGGACACAAAGAGACTTAACTGGAATGCTAGGAACAGGATTAGGAGTTTTAAATCGAATTGATTAAGAATTATTAATGAATAAGCTGGCCACAGAAACAAGTGATGTGACAAAACTAAAACAGCCCCTACAATCATCTTTATTGGCATTGGGAACTAGCCAATGGCAAGTTTCAAAGGTGTTACCGAGATGGGGAAAGGCTGAAGACCAAGAACACAAACTAATAATAGATGCACTTAGTATGGTTCAAGATAACATATCTTTAGCTTTTAGTTGTATAGAAGCACAGTTATGGATGCAGGCTACAGCTGCCTTGATCATTGGGGAAGGAAGTGAAGGCTTTTTCCCGGTTGAAGTCCGAAAGGCTGTTTGGGACAATGCCAATGATTTTGAGAGGAAGTTCCAATCTTGGTGGACTCTGGTAAATTTCACTTATGATCCCATTGTTAACATGGCTACTGCCTTTGTGCTTACTATACGCAATGCCACAGTTTATGTTACCCACCCCATCATTGCACTAGGTTTAAACTATGAGAGACAGTACTCTATCCCTCGGAGCGTAGAACATGGGCACAGATGGGGAATGGGAAATGGCAGTCTATAAATCTGGAATCATGTGTTACCTGGGAACAACAAGGATTTATCTGTGAAAGCAACAGAATTGATGCTCGGGATGTATGTCTTGACGCTGAACAAGATGTTTGCTACTTGAAATTCATCCAAATACTAGTCAAAAGACTGTGCTTGTATATATTGGTCAAGGGTGTGTGTGTTTAAGAACTGCTTGTGCTTTTGTAGAGGTAGATAAGGAAAATGTAACTCTCCCTAGCAAGAATCATTCTAACTTTTGTATTTGTAACTTTGTAAGAATCGTCGGGTGTGATTTTCTATATTTGACACAAGTGGTATCCCACCAGTTGATCAAGGCTAACAACACAATGTATCACAAGTTATTACTTACACCTATTGGGATGAACCTCATGTTAATAAAGCAACTAGTTAAACACCAAGACCTAATCAAAATTTAAAAAAAAAAAAAAAACGTTCAGGAAAATGGAGAGAGGATTCTAATCACTGTCCATCATGATACAAAGGAAATAAGCAGAGTTTTGCAGAGAGTAAAACAAGACACAAATCACAACTGGTGGGATGCACTCTTTGGGTGGTTGCCAACTGCAACTGGGATTTTGAACACATTATGTTGCCCAATTATTGTTTTATTGATATTAGTTGGTATAAGTTTAATATTGTCTTTTGTAATACTTGTTTGGAATTGGAAATTGTTACAACAAATGGCGATATTAACTTCCTTGATGAAAGTACATGGCAAGGCATTGGGGGATACAAATCATAGAGATTGGGAAGAAAATTGTTGTATTAAGTAAAAGAATTTACTAGATTTTCCAGAAAAGGGGGGACTGAAACATGGGATTGGAAATTAGAGAGTGACTGATTAAGAATAAATATGTAGGCAACACTCATTGCTTAATATGTGCTACATTTGTGATGTACTGTCCCTGTGCTGGGCTTAGGCCTCCAGATGAGCCCCTGGGACCCCAAGGACCAGATCAAACCAACCTTATGGTTCACACTGTGACCAAGGGCTCAGAGAGAAGGAGGAATGTTTGTAAAAGGGCTTAGAGATAAGGAGGACTGTTTATAAAAGGATAAGATAAAGAATGTCAAACATGCAAGGCCTCGAGATAACAGGAGCCCCTTGGACCCCGAGAACTGGACCAAACCAACCTTATGGCCCAGATTGTGACCAAGGGCTCAGAGAGCATGCGCAGGGAGATGAGGTGAAAAGTTCAACTCTGATGAAGATGTCTAAATTCATCCCGACGACCACCCAGACTACCACCAGAGAGTACTACGCAAGCGCAGAAAGATTGATAAGATAATTAGCATATGAAGCGGGGCTAGGCGGAGCTAGGAAATGAACATGCATAGATGTGTTGCAAAACTTAATGCATATGTAATATTTTAGGGGATAAAAGAGAATGCAAGCGAGTGAATTGTGCGCACGACTCTGGTGGGACTACCCCCCATGCTGCCCAGCGCTTAATAAACATACCTACTTTACAGTCTTACTGATTGTGGAGTCAGTTTTTCGCCACTCAGGTGTCCCAGGGGCTCTTGAAAGTTCATTTTGTGTTTGGAGTCTGGTCAGATACATGGAGGGGGGGCTCCGGAGGGTGGGAGGATGTAGTGAACAGTCACTGGGGGGCCCTCCTGCAGGAGGCCCTGAAGGTGTATGTCAGGAGGGGAGATGAGAAGGAAAAGCAGAGAGCGAAACTAATGGTATTGACAGTATAGCAGGTAATGAGGCAGAGGGTTGGATAAAGAGGAAGAAAATCTTCAGGGGGAGTCGGGGCCAGGATGGAACAGAGAGGAGGAGAGATGAAGGAATGGCAGGCAAGGAAGGCTGCCTGTGTTGCGGCCTGAATCCTAGCAGGGACAGGCTTTGATGGGATGTTTTAAGTGTGACCAGGCTGACCACTTCAGGAAGGAATATCCGTAGTGGAAGAAGGAGGAGAGAAGGAAAATAGGATGAAATATGGTATGCTGATATGTTGTTTCAGCATCCTGGAGGGAGAAAGGTATGGAATTAAGTTGGCCAATGACTGAGACTTTGGTGAAAGTACAGGCTGGAGAAAGGTAGGAAGACGTGTTAAAAAGGGTTATTGGAGGTGTTAAAGGTGTGGTATGTAGTGTTTGACGGAGCTGTTTGAAGTTAAATGAGCAGGGAAAGAGGATGTAGGCATTATCTAAGTATCAGTCTAGAAGTTCTGGGCTGTTTGCTGTGGAGTTTGGTCAGTTTCCCAAGTATTGGGGAGGGATGGCGGGGAGGTTGGGGGGCAGCCTGCTCCACCAGGGGCCTCTCCACAGGCTGCAGGGGGGCTTTGGCTCCAGAGCCTGGAGTGCTTCCTTCCCCTCCTTCTGTGTTGACTTCGGTGTCTGCAGGGAGGTTTCTTGCTCCTCGCTCTCCCAGCTGCTGTTGTTGGTTTTTGTTTGTTTGTTTGTTTGTTTTCATTTTCTTGGATGTGCTCTCACAGAGGCACCGACTGTTGCTGGCTTGGCTCTGGGCAGCGGTGGGCCCCTTTGGGGCCAGCTGAAACTGTCCATTATCTGCCACGGGGACGCTTCTGAATTCTTCTCATGGGGGCTGCCACTGCAGCCTCCTCCCAGAACCTTGCCATTGAACCCAATACACTGGTGCAGCTAGGTCATTACTGGCCTGTAAAGTATCAGGGATTAAATTAACTAATGAAACCCTAAAAGTGATGGGGGTAGAAGGGACCAGGATAACAGTGCCACTTTGGGGGAATACCAAGCTGAGACTAGGGGATAAAATGATCACTGGGCAATTATTGTATGTACCCAAGGCAGGGACTAACTTGTTGGGAAGGGATTTGATTATGAAATTGGGCATTCAAATAGTAAATTGTTAGACTGGAATAACAGTGTTATTAATGGAGTGCTCTCAGGCCCTGAGAGCAAAGATATATTTACTTCTGACTGGAAAAACCCTGAAATGGGGGCAGAAGCAACAATACAGATGGACAGTTTTACCTCAGGGGTTTACAGGGCCACCAATTTATTTGGGCAAGTTCTAGAACAGATTTTGGAGCAATTACAATCTCTCAAGGAGGTATTACTGTTACAAATATGTGGATGATCTTTTGTTGTCAGGACAGGAGAAAACAGTTGTGAAGGAAGCTACTAACAAGCTATTCAACTTTCTGGGAAAGCTGGGCTTGGGAGTATTGAAAAATAAATTACAACATGTAGAAAGAGAAGTCAGGTATTTAAAGCATCTAATGTCTGAGGGAAAACGAAGAATAAATCCAGAGATGATTCAGGGAAGTGTTGAAAACTAAGAAAGAACTAAAAAGTCTTAAGAGAAAGATTGTTTTTTAAGGAATCAGGAGCCACGAAGTCTGAAGGAAAATGGACACTCCCTGATGGGAGAGAAATGCTGAATAAAGCACCAATGAGGCAAATATTAACTGTTTTACATCAAGAGAGTCATTGGGACTGTGTTGGGTCTTTCTGGGATGGAGTCACCTTTCCCTGCAGCAGCTCACACAGTGCTGTGCTCTGCACTCTTAGCTGGAACAGCACTGGTATCACTCCAGTGTTGTGTCTATTGCTGCATAGTGCTGGCACAGCATCAGGACTCCCTCCAAACCCCCAAGAGCCAGCAGGCTGGGGGTGGGCAAGAGGTGGGGAGGGAACATCTCCAGGGCAGCTGACCTAAACCGACCAAAGGGATATTCCATAACACCTGATGTCACACTCAGCAATAAAAGGGGGGCTCTCGTGGGGGAGGGCAGTCCTCCTGAACAACCGGTACGCGTTTTGAGGCCCTGCTTCCCAGGACGTGGCCGAACATCCCTCGCTGATGGGAAGTAGAGAATAACTTTTTTTTTCCCTTTCTCTCTGTGCTTCCGCACGGCCTTGTTGTTTCTTTTGTTTCTTTTTCTCCCCGTTCCCTTTCCCTTTAATTAAATCATTCTCATCTCAAACCTCGAGCTCTTTGTGTTGACTTTTCTCCCCTTTCCTCTTAGAGGAGGAGGGGAGTGAGAGAGCAGTTGCTGTGGAGCTCAGCTGCCCACTCAAGTAAAACCACCACAGTCCTTTTTGGCACCCAACATGGCGCTCGAGGGTTGAGATAACAGTAGAATTGATTAAAGTAATTACAACTAACATACTTGCTAGTCACAATGTTCAGTTTGCTGTTAATATTTTTCTGTGTGACTATGTTGTATGTAATCCGTTCTCTGTTCTCTTTCTTCCTATATATCCGATCAGAGAACGTGTTGAAATCTGTGTTTGATTTCTTTATCATGCTCTGCTGTAACATGCTGGCCTCCCGTTTCGCCTGGTACTCAGGCCCTGCACTGTTACCATTCTGGTCTCCTTTTGGAACTATTAAGAATTACACCGCCTTCTTTTTCTCCCCTAGCAGTCAATTTGTGAATAATATCAGGGGCGGTGCCTTCTTCTTCTCCTCCTGTGGGCTAATTGCAGCAGCCTTTGAGTACTTTGGATACCCTTGGTCGGATGTCATCCTCCTATTACTAGTTCTATTCTTTTTCTTCCTCCCTAAGGTCAAATAATTTATTAAGAATATCATACAAGGACGTGCCCCGAGACAAAGCAGTTGTGGGTGGCAAGCTGTGTGGGGGGATATGGGCAGGTACCTGTCATGGTTTTCTCCTCCGATGGTTTTTAACTTCACCCCTGAACAAGTGCAAAATAAAAAAAAAAAGGTAGAATGTTTGAAAGACGTATACCCTGACCCTGGCAATACCAGATGTAGTGGGTTTACATGGCAAGGTTTTGGTAGCAGGGGGCCATAGGGGTAGCTTCTGTGAGAAGGATCTTGAAGCTGCCCCATGTTTGGTAAGAGCCCCACTGCTGACCAGAGCTGAGCCAATAAGTGATGTTGTTTTGCACCTCTGTGAGAGCATATTTAAGACAGGGAAAAAAAAAAACACTGCGGCACACAGCAGCTGGGAGAGTGAGAGGAATGAGGAACAGCCTTGCAGGCACCAAGGTCAGCAAAAAAGGAGGGGGAGGGGGAGAGGTGCTCCAGGCGCTGGAGCAGAAGTCCCCTGCGGCCTGCGGTGAGGACCGTGGTGAAGCAGGATGTCCCCCTGCAGCCCATGGAGTACCATGGTGGAGCAGGGTTCCACGCTGCAGCCCGTGGAGGAGACCACGGTGGAGCAGGTAGACCTGCACCGACGGAGATTGCGGCCTGTGGAAGACCCCTGCCGAAGCAGATTCTGGGCCGGACATGTAGGCCATGGAGAGGAGACCATGCAGAAGCAGGTGACCTGGCAGGAGCTGCTGCCCGTGGGAGACCCAGGTTGGAGCAGTGTGCTCCTGAGGGATGGACCCTGTGGGATGGACCCATATCTGGAGCAGTTCTTGAAGAGCAGCTGCCTGTGGACAGCCCACGCAGGATCAATTTGGCAAGGACTGCATCCTATGGGAGGGACCCCACAGCACAGGGGACGAGAGTGACCGAGAAGGAGCGGCGGCCAAGAAGCGCTATAGACTGACCATAACCCCCATTCCCCTGCGCCGCTCGGGGGGAAGAAGTGGAAGAGGATGGATGGGGGTGAAGGTGCTTTTGGTTTCTTTCCTTTGTTTCTCGCTTCTCTAGCTCGTTAGTAATAGGCAATAAATCTTACTATCTCCCTATGCTGAGTCTGTTTTGCCCATCACAATAATTACTGTGCAATCTCCTCATCCTTATCTCAACCCTTGAGCCCCTTTCATTGCATTTTCTCCCTGTTCCTCTTTGAGGAGGGGGAGTGAGAGAGCAGTTGTGGTGGAGCTTGGCCGCCCACCTGAGTAAAACCACCACACCAGAGAATTCCACCAGGGATACCTTTCTTTCCCTTACAGCTGACAGGAGACGCCTCCAGAGGCTGTAAGATCGTACTCCTTCTCCAATTGCTTTGTCAATGCCTGCGTCTCTAGCAAGGGATCCCAGCCGACTGGCTTCCCTGCCCTCTAATTCCACACAATTGGCTCCGGTATCCCAGCACCGGAGCAGCCAGGTGACAAGCTGCTCACCTATGCAGCGACCAAAATCTTTTCGCATATCTCGTAGCTCACGCTGGTATAGGCTTCGGGTAACTACTGTTGATTTTTCAACATCCCCAGCTTCATCCTCCTGCATCCCTGATGGCCCAGCCTCGTCTTCTCCATACCTAGACCTAGCAGAAGACTCTCTGCGTTCTAAACGACCTGAGTCTCTATACCATTTTTTCACCTTGTCTACAGGGGCAACTTGTACTGCTACAGTTCGTTTCTCTGGCCCAGCCACGGGGTCTGCCACAGGGGTTGGAATACCCTCTGCAGGGGCAACTTGCACTGCTACAGCTTGTTTCTCTGTCCCAGCCACAGGAGCTGGAGCAGCTGCAGGAGCTGGAGCGGCTGCAGGAGCTGGAACTGGAGAGTCTGCAGGATCCATTGTAGGGGTTGGTGTGGCCATTGGGCTTGTCACAGGACTTGGAGTGGCCACAGGGTCTGTCACTAGGTTGACAGCAGCATCAATTGCAGCTCAATAGGCACAGGCTAGGCCCCAGCACACTACAGTGAGTTGTGTCACTTTGGAATTGCCAGAGTCATGACAAGCTTTTTTCAAGCATTCAACCAGTTTTTTAGAATTTTGCAGTTGTTCAGGGCTGAATTTCCAAAACATGGGAGGTGCCCACTGCTCTAGAAACCTGCCCATATCCGCCCACACTCCCTGCCACTCACAACTATCCTGCCTTAGGACAGATCTCTGGATGAGATGCCTAAGTAGTTGTTTAACCTTAAACAAAACCTGAAGCGCATTCAAGAGACATAACAACAAGAACATGCTGGTCTGCGTATCCCAAGGATATTCAACATCTTGGAGAGTTATCGTAACTAGCTCAGGGGATAAGAGGGTGCTGAAGGAGTGAGGGAGAGTGAACAAGTAGGGAAAAATATATTCCCCTGTCCCCTCCACAGACTGGCTCCCTGATGAAAAAAGGCAGTAGGTGTAATTGTTAATGGTTTCCGAGATATAGTTTCCAAAGTACAGAGTTGATGACAGTGCTGAGTATAAATGCCAAGTTAGAGTCATGGCCAGATATTTCATCATATCGTAAGCTATTGTTACACCGCACAATACCATAACGATATTAAACCAGGGCCCAGAAAGGACAACAGGGATCACATACAGAAAGTAACGTGCTATAAAACTCAGTTTGGAATACAGCCACAGCAGACCTGAGATTAAAGCAATCAACATTCTGACTAGCAACTATTAAGCAGCTCTAATACTTATACCAATTTTAGTTTATCACACTCTGGTCAGATCTGTTGTTATCTCAACCCTTCGAGCCCCACGTTGGGCGCCAAAAAGACTGTTGTGGTTTAACCCGGCCAGCAGCTAAACACCACACAGCCGTTCGCTTACCCTCCCCCCTCCCTCTCTGGGATGGGGGAGAGAAACGGGAAAGTAAAGCCTATGGGTTGAGATAAAGACAGTTTATTAAGATATATAATAATAATAATAATAATAATAATATGTACAAACAAGTGATGCACAATGCAATTGCTCACCACCCGCTGACCGATGCTCAGCCCAAACCCGAACAGCCGGCCCCCACCCCGGCTAGCCACTCCTATATATTGTTCAGCATGACGTCAGATGGTATGGAATACCCTTTGGCCAGTTTGGGTCAGCTGTCCTGGGTCTGTCCCCTCCCAGCTCTTGCTGCCCCCCCAGCCTGCCCACTGGCAGGACAGAGCGAGGAGCTGAAAAGTCCTTGGTTAGTGTAAGCATTGCTCTGCAGCAATTAAAACATCAGCATGTTATCAGCACTCTTCTCATCCTAATCCAAAACATAGCACCCTACCAGCTACTAGGAGGAAAAATAACTGTCCTAACTGAAACCAGGACACCATGGAAGGGGAAGGCGAGTTGAGTCAGTATGCAGAAGTAAAATCTATACAACTAGCCCTAGAGATTGCTGAAAGGGAAAAATGGCCAGTACTGTATCTCTACACTGACTCATGGATGGTGGCAAACGCTCTGTGGTGGTGGCTGCAGCAATGGAAACAGAGCAAATGGCAATGCAGAGGTAAACCTGTCTGGGCTGCTACCCTGTGGCAAGATATTGCTGCCCAGGTAGAAAACCTGGATGTAAAAGTACGTCATGTGGATGCCCACATGCCTAGGAGTCGCACTACTAAAGAACATCAGAACAAGAAAGAGGCGGATCGAGCTTCAAAAATTGAAGTGGCTCAGGTGGACCTGGACTGGGGACGTAAGGGTGAGCTGTTTGTAGCTCGATGGGCCCATGAAACATCTAGACATCTGGGGAGGGATGCCACATACAGATGGGCTCGTGATCGAGGGGTGGACCTGACCATTGAGGCCATCACACAGGTTACCCATGAGTGTGAGATCTGTGCTGCAATCAAGAGAGCCATGAAGGTAAAATCTCCCTGGAACAGGGGGAGGTGGCTAGGGTTTCAATATGGTGAGGCCTGGCAAATTGACTATATTGGTCCACTCCCACAAACCCGCTAAGGCAAACGGTACATACTTACCATGGTAGAAGGAACAACTGGTGGCTGGAAACATACCCCGTAAACCATACAATGGCCTGAAACACTATCTTGGGCCTAGAAAGGCAAGTGCTGTGGTAACATGGTACATCAGAGAGAATTGAGTTTGACAATGGGAGTCACTTCCGAAACAATCTTGTCACCTCCTGGGCCAAGAGGCATGGTATTGAGTGGGTGTATCACATCCCTTATCACCCACAAGCCTCTGGGAAGGTTGAAAGGTACAATGGACACACTTTACTTCTAAAATAATAAAATTATTATGTCAATCATTAGGTATTCAGTGGGAATACCACACTCTGTGGCACCCACAAAGCTCGGGAAAAGTAGAAAGAATAAATCAAACAATAAAACAACAATTGGCTAAGTTAATGATCGAGACAGAAATGCTTACCATTGGCACTTTTAAACATTAGAACTAAACCACACAGCGAGACTGGATTATCACCATATGAAATGTTATATGGCATGCCTTATTCTCAAGGGATGCCTCTAGGGAACAATGTAGTTGAGGACTGTAGTATCCAGAAATATATAATTGGTAGAAGATTAAAAGAGCTAAGAGAAACTGGGATGATAGCTCAGACACCACCTTTAGGATTTGCAATTCACAGAATCACAGAATAGTCTAGGTTAGAAGAGACCTCCAAGATCACCAAGTCCAACCTCTGACCTAATGCTAACAAGTCCTCCACTAAACCATATCCCTAAGCTCTACATCTAGATGTCTTTTAAAGACCTCCAGGGATGGTGACTCAATCACTTCCCTGGGCAGCCTATTCCAGTGACTAACAACCCTTTCAGTAAAGAAGTGTTTTCTAATATCCAACCTAAACCTCCCCTGGCGCAATTTTAGCCCATTCCCCCTCGTCCTGTCACCAGGCACGTGGGAGAATAGACCAACCACCACCTCACTACAGCCTCCTTTAAGGTACCTGTAGAGTGTGATAAGGTCGCTCCTGAGCTTCCTCTTCTCCAGGCTAAATAGTCCCAGCTCCCTCAGCCGCTCCTCATACGACTTGTTCTCCAGACCCTTCTCCAGCTTCATAGCCCTTCTCTGGACTCGCTCGAGCACCTCCATGTCTTTCTTGTAGTGAGGGGCCCAAAACTGAACACAGTACTCGAGGTGTGGCTTCACCACAGACAAGTACAGGGGGACAATCACTTCCCTGGACCTGCTGGCCACGCTGTTTCTTATACAAGCCAGGATGCTGTTGGCCTTCTTGGCCACCTGAGCACACTGCTGGCTCATATTCAGCTGACTATCAACCAACACTCCCAGGTCCTTCTCTGCCAGGCAGCTTTCTAACCACTCATCTCCCAGCCTGTAGCTCTGCTTGGGGTTGTTGTGCCCCAGGTGCAGGACCCGGCACTTAGCCTTGTTGAACTTCATACAGTTGGCCTTGGCCCATCGGTCCAGCCTATCCAGATCCTCCTGCAGAGCTTTCCTACCCTTGAGCAGATTGACACACGCACTTAACTTGGTGTCGTCTGCAAACTTACTGAGGGTGCACTCGATCCCCTCATCCAGATCATCGATAAAGATGTTAAAGAGGACTGGCCCCAGTACCGAGCCCTGGGGGACTCCACTAGTGACTGACCTCCAACTGGATTTGACTCCATTCACCACAACTCTCTGGGCCCGGCCATCCAGCCAGCTCTTAACCCAACGAAGCGTATGCCAGTCCAAGCCATGAGCAGCCAGTTTCCTGAGGAGAATGCTGTGGGGAATGGTGTCAAAAGCCTTACTGAAGTCAAGGTAGACCACATCCACAGCCTTTCCCTCATCCACTAATTGTGTCACCTTGTCATAGAAGGAGATCAGGTTCGTCAAGCAGGACCTCCCCTTCAAAAACCCATGCTGACTGGGCCTGATCACCTGCTTGCCCTGCAAGTGCCGCATGATGACGCTCAAGATAATCTGCTCCATGAGCTTCCCTGGCACTGAAGTCAAACTAAAAGGCCTATAGTTCCCTGGGTCTACCTTCTGGCCCTTCTTGTAGATGGGTGTCATGTTTGCTAGCCGCCAGTCGAGTGGGACCTCCCCTGATAGCCAGGACTGCCGATAAATGATGGAAAGGGGCTTGGCCAGCTCTTCCGCTAGTTCTCTCAATACCCTCGGGTGGATCCCATCTGGCCCCATCTACTTGCGTATATCCAAATGCTGTAGCAGGTCGCCAACCATTTCCTCGTGGATTATGGGGGCCACAATCTGCTCCTCACCCCCTTCCACCAGTTCAGGGTACTGGGCGTCCAGAGAACAACTGGTTTTGCTGCTACAGACTGAGGCAAAGAAGGCATTAAGCACCTCAGCTTTTTCCTCATCTCTGGTAACTAAGTTTCCCCCCACATCCAGTAAAGGGTGAAGATTCTCCTTAGTCCTCCTTTTTGTGCTGATATATTTATTAAAACATTTTTTGTTGTCTTTAACGGCAGTAGCCAGATTGAGCTCCAGGTGAGCTTTGGCTTTTCTAATTTTATCCCTGCACCGCCTCACAACATCTTTATAGTCCCCCTGAGTTGCCCGCCCTCTTTCCAAAGATTATAAACCCTCTTTTTCCTCCTAAGCTTGAGCCGCAACTCTCTGTTCAGCCAGGCCGGTCTTCTTCTGCGCCGGCTCATCTTTGGGCACGTGGGGACAGACCGCTCCTGAGCCATTAAGATTTCTTTCTTGAAGAGCACCCAGCCTTCCTGGGCTCCTCTGCCCTTCAGAACTGCCTCCCAAGGGACTCTGCCAACCAGTGACCTGAACAGCTCAAAGTCAGCCCTCCGGAAGTCCAAGACAGCAGTTTTACTGGTCCCCTTCCTGACTTCGCCAAGTATCGAGAACTCTACAATTTCATGGTCACTCTGCCCAAGACAGCCCCTGATCACCACATCTCCCACTAGTCCTTCTCTGTTTGTGAACAGAAGGTCTAGTGGGGCACCTCCCCTGGTAGGCTCGCCAACCAGCTGAGTCAGGAAGCTACCTTCCACGCTCTCCAGAAACCTCCTAGACTGCTTTCTCTGGGCTGTGTTGTGCTTCCAGGATATGTCTGGGAAGTTAAAGTCCCCCACGAGAACAAGCGCTGACGATTTCACAACTTCTGCCAGCTGTCTGTAGAACTCCTCATCCGTCTCCTCATCCTGGTTTCGTGGTCTATAACAGACCCCCATCAGGATGCTTGCCTTGTTGGCTTTCCTGCTGATCCTAATCCATAGCGACTCAACCTTATCATTCCCAGCCTCAAGTTCAACGACATCAAAATACTCTCTAATGTAGAGAGCCACTCTACCACCCCTTCTGTGCTGCCTGTCCCTTCTGAAGAGCCTATAGCCAGACATTGCAGCACTCCAGTCATGGGAGTAGTCCCACCACGTTTCCGTGATGGCAACCAATTCATAGCCTGCCTGCTGCACAATGGCTTCCAGCTCCTCCTGCTTGTTGCCCATGCTGCGTGCATTAGTGTAGATGCACTTCAGCTGGGCCATTGCCTGTTCCTCCAGCCTTGCCATTGTTCCCCCGGCACACCTCTAACAAGCTTTGTTTCATCCCCATCCCCCTTCTTACCTAGTTTAAAGCCCTCTCAATGAGCCCTGCCAGCTCCTGGGCTAGGATACATTTTCCCCTTGGAGACAGTTGGGACCCGTCTGCGGCCATCAGGCCAGGTGCCGAGTAAAGCGCCCCATGGATGGAAGAACCCAGAATTTCTGCGTTGGCACCAGCCTCTGAGTCACGTGTTTATCAGGTGGGCTTTCCATGTCCTCTCTGAACCCCTCCCTGCCACTGTGGGGATGGACAAAAACACCACCTGTATTTCCGCTCCATCCATCAACCGTCCCAGCCCCCTGAAGTCACGTTTTATAGCCTTCAGGCTTGTCTCATCAATGTCATCACTGCCAGCCTGAACTATCAGTAGTGGGTAGTAATCGGAGGGGTGAACCAGGTTGGGAAGCTTTCTGGCAACGTCCCTGACCCTGGCCCCAGGGAGGCAGCAGACTTCCCTAGGGGTAGGGTCAGGCCGACAAATAGGGCCCTCTGTTCCCCTGAGAAGGGAGTCGCCCACAACAATCACCCTTCTTTCTTTCTTGGTGGAAGCAGTCTTGAGGTGTGGAACAGACTTCCTCACCCTAGGCTTCCTGGGTATACTTTCTCCCACACCCTCATCCACCGCTCTCTCAAGCTCCAGGGCCTCAAATCTGTTGCATAAGGGCACCTGGGAAGGTGGGGCAGGTGGGGGGGGGGGCATTTCCTGCAACGTTAAGCAGGAATCTGTCTCCATTCCTCCTCCACTCCTGGGTCCCCTCCCTCTGCCTGATAGCGACCGGGCAGGGGGTCCACCCCCATTTGGGGAGTCTCACTCTGGTGCCTCTCCTTCAGGCCTTGCAGGGAGTTGTTCCACCAGTCTATCTCCTGCTCGTGCTCCCTGATGGCCCTCAACCTCTACACCTCCTCCTTGAGTTCTGCCACCAGGTGGACCAGGTCATCCACCTGCTCGCACCTCACACACACAGTATCTCTGCCTCCCTCAGATGGCAGCAGCAGGCTCTGACACTCCCTGCACCCAGAGACCTGCACTGCCACGTTTTTGAGCGGGCAGTCTGTCTGGGTGGCTACAGACTTTCTGGAGAGAGCTCTCTGCCTAGCTTGGACCATCGTGGCCTAGCTAGTGGTAGACAACCGTCATATGAGTTGTTCTTAGGGGCGGGGGAATCGCTCTGCCCTCCCTGTGCGAACTGCTGCACAAACTGCCGCGCCCCGCCCTTCCGACGTGCCCCGCCCTGTTTGCCCGTCCTGGTCGCCGCACTCCTGGTTGCCCACGCTCCCTAGGGGCTGCCTTTGAACAGCTGGGGACGGGGGAGCTGCTGGCTCCGTCTATGCCTCGTCAGCCTCCCTCGCGAGGACTGCTGGGTCCTGGCGGCTTCCTCGGCTGCTTCGAGTGGCCTCGATGCCGAAAAAAAGCCCTGCCTGTCTCGATCCCCCGCTCCACTGCAGAATGCGTCTGCCCTGGAGCCGATCGCCTCGATGTTTCAACTGTTGTTTTTTCAGCTATGTGGGGAGAACAAATACAGTGGTTTGGGGTATTTTGGCTATTATTCAGAACAGCATGTGGAAGGAGACGAGTTTTTTTTTTTTTTTTTACTGCAGTGGTTTCAGAAGCAAGAGGGGAAAAAACCACTTCCTCTGGGAGCTGAAGGTGTAATAATCACAGGATGGGTTTCTATATGGAGTATCCTTTAGAGTTTTCCTGTAGTACTGAGTGTTTTTCTTTTCTTTTTTTTACTTAGCAAGGTTTTACTCTTAATATTCATCTCCTTCAGCAAAAGTGAGAAATGTGTTTTTATTTTGTGCAGTGTCCTGGGACCTCAGAAATCTACTCAGAATTATTCTCTTATTGAAACTGTAGTGATGGAAGCACTGTTGGTCTATGAAGAATCCAGGAAAGTTCCTTCTGAATTTAGCTGTGAGGCGGAGAATCATTTTATTCAGTCAGATTCTGACACCATTTCTACCAAAGAAAAAGTTGGAAGTATTATAACATAAGCTAGTAATGCACATCCTAATATCAATGGTCAGCACAAGATTAGGGAAAGACGCTTTGATACTGAAGTTTAATTCCTTGAACAGTACCGATCAAAGATAAGACAGTACTGTGCAAAGACAAACCAAGAAGAGCAAAAGAACCTGAACTAATTTCAGAAGAAAATACTTTTTACATCAGTTTTGTGGGAACAAAAATGTTGTTTTTGCACAGAGTTACATTGTTTAGAGGGAAGGAATGTGGTATTGAGATATGCTTGCAGTGATAAGAAAGCTTAACAGAGAACCTTATAAAATGCAGACAACCAGACTCCTCATTGCACTTAGGCGAAAATCACGGTGTCAAGTCAGATAAGTAAAGAAACATTACCACCTCAAAGAGTAAAAAAGTAAAAAAAAAAAAAAAAAGAAAAGTAACAGGCTGGCAACTGAAAGCCATGTATTGTCTGTGAAGCATCGGATAGGTTGTAAACCTGGATTACCCAGTGAATGGGGAAGCAGGGGAGGGTCCTGGTTGTCGGGAAATAGTAGATAAACTGTACCATGTGACTAGTAGGTGTGCTCCTGCTTGTGGGACGCCCACCATTGCAATTGCGAACAAAAATGCTACTTTACTGACTGAGATCCTTGCCTGAGCCTATGTTATTGGCTACAGAGCGTTTCTCACAATCTGACACTGGAGTTCTAAAAATCTTTCATTGATTTTACAGAAAAAGTGATTTTATGGGAAAAGAAAAAAAAATGCCCTGCCTGCCTCGATCCCCGGCTCCGCTGCAGAAAACGCCTGACCCTGAGCTGATCGCCTCGGCAAGTGGCCGCAAAATAGCAGCTACGGTTGACATAAACGGCCCGCTGCTGCCACTGCCAGCTCCCCCCACAGCTCGGCAGCCTCCCTCGTGAGGGCTGCCGGGGCTTGCCGGCTCCCTCAGCTGTCTTGAGTGGCAACAATGCCAGGAAAAAAAACCCTGCCCACCTCGATCCCCCACTCCATTGCAGAACATGTCCGCCCCAGAGCCAATAGTCTTGGCGAGTCACTCCGGTCATCCTTAGCTATTACACATAAATGCCAAGATACAAAGGACATATCTAATAACTACGTACCTGTTAATGACTTGTCTATTACAAAGCTAAAGTTGTGAAAAGCAAGTTCTCTAGACCAATGAATAATTTGGTGATAGAAAAATTGGAAGATGACACCATGCACATGAAAAAAAGATTTTTTTTTTAAAAAGATACAGGACACTAAAAAACCTGACAAAGAGCATTACCGAAGAAAGAGGGAACATTCTGATACAGACGAGAAGGAGATTCAAAACAGATGGTCATTCCAGCAAGAGAAGGTGCTCTCGGGGCGTGGAAGTTGATAAGCAAAAGTGTCACAAGCAAGAGTATTGTGAGGGAAGCAAGTATAGATCTTTCCATAATGAAAGAAACAGCCCTGATAATGGCAGAAGACCAGTAAAATATTAAAAGTACAGATCTTGAAGCAGAGGAAGATCAGAACAAGATAGCAATAGATATTACCATTCCAAAGGGGAAAGAAGTTGGAGCAGAGAAAGATACTATCAAGATGAAACACGGAGATAGGAAAAATGTAGATATTACAATGATTACTATTCACCTCATGCAACAGGAGACAGTAGAGAGAGAAAGTTCTCTCATGGTGATAAAGACTTTGACAAACTGACTCAAACTTACTACAGCAGGTCACATAAGCCTTATCATTACAAAAGCAAATGGCCTCATGGTTCCCTCTTGAGAGAGGAAGATGTACATAACTTTAGCACACCCAGAGCAGACTTATATTGTTGCTCATTACCTCAACAACATTTTGAAAAACATTCTCGTGAAACACATGCACTACCACCTGTGTCAGGTCATTTGGAGAACTGTCGCCAGGAAAATGAAAAAGAAGGAAACAGAAAAAGACAAAACACTCGTGCAGGAGGTAGTGAAAGTAAAATAGAAAGGAAACACAGAATGATAGAAAAGTAGATTTTATGTGGTGAAAAAAAATGAAAAAATGGAAAAAGTTATAGAAGAACAAGAAGTCTAAATATAAATGAGGAGAGTAGGATTCTAAGTAAGAAAGGATTCCAGCATAATCAGCATTTTTTTTTCCTATGTTTAGGGTTGTTTGGAAAGATATTAGAAGCAGAGTCCTGTTGCGTGTGGAGTTGCGTAAAGGGAGTTCAGGTGTACCCAATGGCTTCCGTTGGGAGCTCTTTTTGATGGGAGAAAGTGGCACCAAATGTTTTGTCTAGTGTCCTACTTAGAGTTTGGATCAGCGTTCCGGTTAGAGTTCCGTTTAGGGTTGTTTGGAATGAGCGAAGGCTCAGAGTCCTGTTGTGTGTGGGGTTGCGTAAAGGGTTGTCAAGAGAGTTCAGGTGTACCCAAAGGTTTCCGCTGGGAACACTTTGTGATGGCAGAAAGTGGCACCGAACATGTTGTCTAGGGTCCGACTTAGGGTTTGGCTCAGTGTTCAAGTTAGGGTTCCTTTTAGGGTTGCTTGGAAAGAGCGAAGGTGCAAACTCCTGTTGCCTCTAGGGTTGCGTAAAGGTTCCCTAAGGAAGTTCAGGTGTACCCAAAGGATTCCATTGGGAGCACTTTTTGATGGGAGAAAGTGGTGCAGTACATGTGGTCTAGGGTCCTACTTAGGGTTCGGCTCAGCGTTCCAGATAGGGTTCCACTTACAGTTGTTTGGAAAGATTGAAGGCACAGAGTCCTGTTGTGTGGGAGGTTGCGTAAAGGCTCCCCAAGGGAGTTCAGGTGTACCCAGCAGCTTCCGTTGGGAGCTCTTTTTGATGGGAGAAAGTGGGACCGAACGTTTTGTCTAGTGTCCTACTTAGGGTTCGGATCAGCATTCTGGTTAGGGTTCCGTTTAGGGTTGTTTGGAAAGAGGGAAGGTGCAGAGTTGTGTTTCCTCTGCGGTTGCGTAAAGGCTCCCCAAGGGAGTTGAGGTCTACCCAAAGGATTCAGTTGGGAGCACTTTCTGATGGGAGAAAGTAGTGCCGTACATGAGGTCTAGGGTCATAATTAGGGTTCAGCTCAGCATTTCAGTAAGGGTTACGTTATGGGTTGTTTGGAAAGAGCAAAGGCACAGAGTCCTGTTGTGTGTGGCGTTGCATAAAGGCTCCCCAAGGGAGTTCACGTGGACACAAAGGCTTCCGTTGAGCGCACTTCTTGATGGCAAAAAGTTGCGCTGTACGTGTTGTCTAGGGTCCTACTTAGGGTTCTGCTCAGTGTTCCGGTTAGGGTTGTTTGGAAAGAGTGAAGGGGCAGAGTCCTGCTGCATGTGGGGTTTCGTAAAGACTCCCCAAGGAAATTCAGGTGTACCCAAAGGCTTCCGTTGGGAGCAGTTTTTAATGGGAGAAAGTGGTGCAGTACGTGTTTTCTAGGGTCCTACGTAGGGTTGGGCTCAGTGTTCCGGTGAAGGTTACTTTTAGGGTTGTTTGGAAAGAGCGAAGGCAAAAAGACCTGTTGCAAGTGGGGTTGCGTAAAGCCAAAGTCTTCTGTTGGGAGCACGTTTTAATGGGAGAAAGTGGCTCCGTACATATTGTCTAGAATCCTACTTACAGTTCGGCTCAGGTTAGGGTTCCATTTAGGGTTGTTTGCAAAGAGCGAAGGTGCAGTCCTCTTGTGTGTGGGACTGCGTAAAGGCTCCCCAAGGGAGTTCAGGTGTACCCAAAGGCTTCCGTTGGGAGTATGTTCAATGGTAGAAAGTGGCTACGTACGTGTTTTCTGGGGTCCTACTTCGGGTTCGGCTCATGTGGTGGTATTACAGTGCTAGGCAGCTGTACACCACAACCGCTCTCTCACTCCCCCTCCTCAGATGAGGAAGTGTTGTGGTTTAACCCGTCTGGCAGCTAAACACCACACAGCCGTTCGCTTACCATCCCTCCTCCCTCTCTGGGATGGGGGAGAGAAATGGGAAAGTGAAGCCTGGGGGTTGAGATAAAGACAGTTTATTAAGATAGAAAATAACAATAATAATAATAATATGTACAAACAAGTGATGCACAATGCAATTGCTCACCACCCGCTGACCGATGCCCAGCCCAACCCTGAGCAGCCGACCCCCACCCCGGCTAGCCAACCCTAGTATTGTTCAGCATGACGTCAGATGGTATGGAATACCCCTTTGGCCAGTTTGGGTCAGCTGTCCTGAGTCTGTCCCCTCCCAGCTCTTGCTGCACCCCCAACCTGCCCACTGGCAGGACAGAGCGAGGAGCTGAAAAGTCCTTGGCTTAGTGTAAGCATTGCTCTGCAGCAATTAAAACATCAGCATGTTATCAGCACTCTTCTCATCCTAATCCAAAACATAGTACCCTACCAGCTACTAGGAGGAAAAATAACTCTGTCCTAACTGAAACGAGGACATATATCCACCCCTTATTCCATACCATTTATATCATGCTCAGGTTACACTCTTTCCAATACATTCTAGTTAATCACTATTTTCATCTATGGTAGTAATGACACACAGTATTATATAATAATTAACATAATACAACTCAACTCATGGGCTATTCTCATCCAGTATTAAATCCCCTTGAGGTACACAACGGACCTCCCCATTCTTTTGCATTACCCACCAAGTGCATCCAGGTCCTTGAGCAAAAACAATCCCACGGATGGGTTTGCCTTTTCCTGGGGCAGGAGTGGCCCAGACTGTTTTACCCAGCATGTTTCTTACATGCACTACAGGAACTTTATCCCCTTCTACTGTGCGTAGCAGGTTTGATTGGGCTGGTCCAGCTCGGTTGGCAGAGTATTGACTAACCAGGTGGCCTTTGCCAAATGTGTATCCCAATTTCTGAATGTCCCAGCACCCATTGCTTTCAGTGTAGTCTTTAACAGTCCATTGTATCGCTCAACTTTCCCGGAGGCTGGTGCATGATAGGGGATGTGATACACCCACTCAATACCGTGTCCTTTGGCCCAAGTGTCTATAAGGTTGTTTTGGAAATGAGTCCCATTGTCTGACTCAATTCTTTCTGGGGTGCCATGTTGCCATAGGACTTGCTTTTCAAGGCCCAGGATAGTATTTCGGGCGGTGGCATGGGGCACAGGATATGTTTCGAGCCATCCGGTGGTTGCTTCCACTATTGTAAGGACGTGGCACTTGACGTTGCAAGTTTGAGGGAGTGTGATGTAATCAATCTGCCAGGCCTCTCCATATTTATATTTCAGCCATCGTCCTCCATATCAAAGAGGCTTTGACCGTTTGGCTTGCTTGATTGCAGCACATGTTTCACAATCGTGAATAACCTGTGCTATAGTGTCCATGGTCAGGTCCACCCCTCGATCACGAGCCCATCTGTATGTTGCATCTCTGCCTTGATGGCCTGAGGTGTCATGGGCCCATCGGGCTATAAATAATTCACCCTTATGTTGCCAGTCCAGGTCCCCCTGAGCCACTTCAATCTTAGCAGCCTGATCCACCTGCTGGTTGTTTTGATGTTCTTCAGTAGCCCGATTCTTGGGCACATGAGCATCTACGTGGCGTACCTTTACGACCAGGTTCTCTACCCGGGCAGCAATATCTTGCCACAACGCAGCAGCCCAGATGGGTTTGCCCCTGCGCTGCCAGTTGTTCTGTTTCTATTGCGGTAACCACCCCCACAGGGCATTTGCTACCATCCACGAATCAGTGTATAGGTAGAGAACTGGCCACTTTTCTCGTTCAGCAATATCTAAAGCCAGCTGGATGGCTTTCACTTCTGCAAATTGACTCGATTCACCTTCTCCCTCAGTAGCTTCTGCAACTCGTTGTGTAGGACTCCATACAGCAGCTTTCCATCTCCGATGCTTTCCCACAATGCGACAGGAACCATCAGTGAACAGGGCATACCTCCTCTCATTTTCTGGTAGCTCGTTGAACAGTGGGGCTTCTTCAGCACGGACCACCTCCTCCTCTGATGACATCCCAAAGTATTTGGCTTCTGGCCAGTCCATAATCACTTCCAAGATTCCTGGATGACTGGGGTTTCCTATTTGAGCCCGCTGGGTAATCAGTGCAACCCACTTGCTCCATGTAGCATCAGTTGCATGATGTGTAGAGGGGACCCTTCCTTTGAACATCCAGCCCAGTACTGGCAGTCGGGGTGCCAGGAGGAGCTGTGCTTCAGTACCGACCACTTCTGAAGCAGATCAAACTCCTTCATATGCTGCCAATATCTCCTTTTTGGTTGGAGTGTAGCGGGCCTCAGATCCTCTGTATCCCAGACTCCAAAACCCTAGGGGTCGACCTTGAGTTTCCCCAGGTTCTTTCTGCCAGAGGCTCCAGGTGGGGCCATTCTCCCCGGCTGCGGTGTAGAGCACATTCTTTACATCTGGTCCTGTTCGGACTGGCCAAGAGCTACTGCATGAACTATTTCCTGCTTAATTTGTTCAAAGGCTTGTCGTTGCTCAGGGTCCCCATTCAAAATCATTCTTCTTACGGGTTACTTGGTAGAGCAGGTTTACAATCAGACTGTGATTTGGAATGTGTATTCTCCAAAACCCCACGACACCTAGGAAAATTTGTGTTTCCTCTTTGATAGTTGGTGGAGACATAGCTGTTATTTTGTTGATCACATCCATTGGGATTTGACGATGTCCATCTTGCCATTTTATTCCTAAAAACTGGATCTCTCGTGCAGGTCCGTTAACTTTATTTTGTTTTATGGCAAAACCGGGCTTCAGAAGGATTTGGACTATCTTCTTCCCTTTCTCAAAAACTTCCTCTGCTGTTCCACCCCACACAATGATGTCATCAATGTACTGCAGATGTTCAGGAGTTTCCCCCTGCTCCAGCACAGACTGGATCAGTCCATGGCAAATGGTAGGGCTATGTTTCCACCCCTGGGGCAGCCGATTCCACGTATATTGGACTCCCCTCCAAGTAAAGGCAAACTGTGGCCTGCACTCTGCTGCTAGAGGGATGGAGAAAAATGCATTAGCGATATTGATTGTGGCGTACCACTTGGCTGCCTTTGATTCCAGTTCGTACTGGAGTTTTAGCATTGCCGGCACTGCAGCGCTCAGTGGTGGTGTGACTTCATTCAGGCCACGATAGTCCACCGTTAGTCTCCACTCACCATTAGATTTTCGCACTGGCCATATGGGACTATTAAAAGGTGAATGAGTGTTACTGATCACTCCTTGGCTCTCCAGCTGACGAATTAGCTCATGGATGGGAATCAGGGAGTCTCGGTTGGTGCGATATTGCCGCCGGTGCACAGTTGTAGTAGCGATTGGCACTTGTTGTTCTTCGACCCTCAGCAAACTCACAACAAAAGGGTCCTCTGAGAGACCGGGCAAGGTAGACAACTGTTTAATGCCCTTTGTCTCTAAGGCAGCTATGCCAAAAGCCCAGCAGAACCCTTTGGGGTCCTTGAAATATCTTCTTCCAAGACAGTCTATGCCAAGGATGCACGGAGCATCTGGGCCAGTCACAATAGGGTGTTTTTGCCACTCATTCCCAGTTAGACTCACTTCAGCCTCCAATACAGTCAAGTGCTGGGATCCCCCCGTCACTCCATGAATACTGATGGGCTCTGGCCAGGGAAAGTTACCATCCCAGCTAGACCCAGTACACCCCCCCAGCCTGCCCGCTGGCAGGACAGAGCGAGGAGCTGAAAAGTCCTTGGTTAGTGTAAGCATTGCTCTGCAGCAATTAAAACATCAGCATGTTATCAGCACTCTTCTCATCCTAATCCAAAACATAGCACCCTACCAGCTACTAGGAGGAAAAATAACTGTCCTAACTGAAACCAGGATACGCGTCCTTCCCTCTTTCCAAACAACCCTAAACGTAAGCCTAACCGGAACACTGAGCCGAACCCTAAGCAGGCGCCACTTTCTCCCATTCAAAAAGTGCTCCCAATGGAAGCTTTTGGGTACACCTGAACTCCCTTGCGGAGCCTTTACACATCTCCACAGGCTACAGGAATCTGTGCCTTCACTCTTTACAAACAACCATAAACGTAAACCTAAGCGGAACTCTGAGCCGAACTCTAAGTACGACCCTAGACAACACATACGGCACCAGTTTCTCCCATCAAAACATGCTCCCAACGGAAGCCTATGGGTACACCTGTACTCCCTTGGGGAGCCTTTCTGCAACCCCACACGCAACACGACTCTGTGCCTTCGCTCTTTCCAATCATCCGTATACGTAACCAGAACTGTAATATTGAGCCAAACCCTAAGTAGGACCCTAGACAACATGTACAGTGCCACTTTCTCCGATCAAGAAGTGCTCCCAATGGAAGCCAATGGGTACTCCTGAACTCTCTTGGGAAGCTTTTACACTACCCCACACGTAACAGGACTCTGAGCCTTTGCTCTTTCCAAGCAACCCTAAATGTAACCCTAACTGGAACACTGAGCCTAAATCTAAGTAGGACACTAGACAACCTGAACGGGGCCATGTTATCCCATCAAAAAGTGATCCCAACGTAAGCTGATGGCTACAATTGAACTCCGTTAGGAAGCCTTTATGCAACTCCACATTCCATAGGACTCTGCGTCTTCGCTCTTTCCAAACAACCCTAAACGGAACCCTAACCAGAATGCTGAGCCAAAACCTAAGACCGTAGACAACACGTACAGTGCTACTTTCTCCCATCCAAAAGTGCTCCAAACGAACGGCTTTGAATACACCTGAGCTCCCTCGGGGAGCTTTTTTGCAACCCCACACGCAACAGGACTCTGCGCCTTCGGTCTTTCCAAACAACCGTATAGGTAACCATAACTTTAATATTGAGCCAAACACTAAGTAGGACCCTTGAAAACACGTTCGGTGCCACATTATCCCATCAAAAAGTGCTCCAAACATAAGCCTTTGGTATACCTGAACTCCCTTGGGGAGCCTTTACGCACCCCCACACGCCGCAAGGATCTGTGCCTTTGCTCTTTCCAAACAACCCTATACCTACCCATAACTGTAACATTGAACTGAACCTTAAGTAGGACCCTAGACAACACGTTAGGAGCCACTTTGTCCCATAAATAAGTGCTCCCAATGGAAGTCTTTCAGTACACATGAACTCCCTTGGGGAGCTATTACACAATCCCACAGGCAACAGGACTCTGCGCCTTTGCTCTTTCCAAACAACACTAAACGTAATCATAATCGCAATACTGAGCCGAACCCTAAGAAAGACCGTAGACAACACGTACGGTGCCACTTTCTCCCATCAAAAAGTGCTCCCAACTGAAGCCGTTGGCTACACCTGAACTCTGTTAGGAAGCCTTTACACAACTGCACATTCGATAGAACTCTATGACTTCGATCTTTCCATACAACCCTAAACGGAACCCTAACCAGAACGCTGAGCCAAAACCTAAGTAAGACCCTAGACAACACGTACAGTGCAATTTTCTCCCTTCAAAAAGCATTCCCAAAGGAAGGTTTTGGGTACACCTGAACTCCCTTGGGGAGCCTTTACACAACCCCACATGTAACAGGACTCTGGGCCTTCGCTCTTTCCAAAAAACCTGAAACGTAAACCTAACATGAACACTGAGCCGAACCCTGAGTAGGGCCCTAGATAACACGTACGGTGCCACTTCCTCCCATCAAAAAGTGCTCCCAATTAAAGGCTTTGGGTACACCTGAACTCCCTTGGGGAGTCTTTCACAACAGGAACGCCACATAGGACTCTGCGTCTTCGCTCTTTCCAAATGTGAAACATGTTAATTTGATTTGTGTCAGTATGGAACAATGCTAGAGCCGCATGATGAAATATAACCTTACATTTAAGAAAAACAGTGATTAGTGTACATAGTTCTTGTATCATGCAAATGAAGGGTACAGCAATTTGTGTAAATAGAGGGTTTGAAGGGCGAACATTGAAACTCTAGTCTGGGAGATAAGAGGACCAAGGAGTTTTTTTTAGGAAACTGCTGACTTTTGCATGGGACGCTGCCCAAGCCTCTGATATCCAGCAAAGGGATCCACCAAATAAGGAGAAAGGGGGAGTTGAAGGACGACCGAAGGACAAAGCCTGGGAGGAAGACTACGAGCCTTCAGCACAAGAGACCCCCAAAAAGACCACCAGAGACTGATACGCATACGTCTGGATAAGGTTTGGATTCTGGGAACTAATTATAATAACCCTGCCTTTTCTAGGAATAGTGATGAATATGTATTAATCTAGGAGCATAAAAATCAGCCCCCTGATGTAATAGGTGTGCGACTTGGTGGAGCAGAGACTGCTGGTGCACCCAGCGCTGTTTGCTTGCCTCTATTTGCTTAATAAATTACAAACTTTAATTGGAATCCTATTTGGGACTCAGTCATTTATCTCACAAAAAACCCTAAACGTAATCATAATCGCAACACTGAGCCGAACCCTATGAAAGACCCTCGACAACCTGAACGGTGCCACATTATCCCATCAAAAAGTGCTCCCAACGTAAGCCTTTGGTACACCTGAACTCCCCTGGGGAGCCTTTACACATCCCCACACGCCACGGGACTCTGCGCCTTCGCTCTTTCCAAACAACCCTAAACATAACCCGAATTGGAACAATAAGCCGAACCCTAAACAGGACCCTAGACAACACGTAAGGCGCCACTTTCTCCCATCAAAAAGTGCTCTCAACGGAAGGTTTTGTGTACACATGAACTCCCTTGGGGAGCCTTTACGCAACCACACACACCACAGGACTCTGTGCCTTCGCTCTTTCCAAACAACACTAAACGTAACCATAGCTGTAACACTGAGCTGATCGCTAAGAAAGACCCTAGACAACATGTACGGCCCAACATTCTCCCATCAAATGTGCTCCCAACGGCAGGCTTTGGGTACACCTGAACTCCCTTAGGAAGCCTTTATGCAACCCCACACGCCACAGGACTCTGCGCCTTCGCTCTTTCCAAACAACACTAAACGTAACCCTAACCGGAACGATAAGCCGAACCCTAAGTAGGACACTGGACAACACGTAAGGCGCCACTTTCTCCCATCAAAAAGTGCTCCCAACTTAAGCCTTTGGTACACCTGAACTCTGTTAAGAAGCCTTTACGCAACTCCACATTCCATAGAACTCTATACCTTCGCTCTTTCCAAACTACCCTGTAAGTAACACTAACTGTAACACTGAGCCAAACCCTGAGTAGGACCCTAGACAGCAAGTATGGCGCCACATTATCCTATCAAAAAGTGCTCCTAACGTAGGTCCTTGGTACACCTGAACTCCCTTGAAGAGCCTTTACGCAACCCCACACGCCAGAGGAACCTGTGCCTTCGCTCTTTGCAAACAACCCTATACGTAACAATAACTGTAACACTGAGCCCAATCCTGAGTAGGACCCTAGAACACAAGTATGGCACCACATTACCCCATTAAAAACGTGCTCCCAACATAAGCCTTTGGTACACCTGAACTCCCTTGGGGAGCCTTTCTGCAGCCCCACACGCCACAGGACTCTGCACCTTCTCTCTTACCAAACACCCTAACGTAATTGTAATCGCAACACTGAGTCGAACCCCAAGACCCTAGACAACATGTATGGCGCCACTTTCTCCCATCAAAAAATGCTCCCAACGGAAGCCAATGGCTACACCTGAAATCCCTTGGGGAGCCTTTACGCAACTCCACATGCCATAGGACTCTGCACTTTCACTCTTTCCAAACAACACTAAACGTAACCCTAATCAGAACGCTGAGCAGAAACCTAAGTAAGACCCTAGATAACATGTACGGCGCCACATTATCCCATCAAAAAGTGCTCCCAACGTAAGCCCTTCACTACACCTGAACTCCGTTAGGAAGCCTTTACGCAACTCCACATTCCATAGGACTCTGCGTCTTCGCTCTTTCCAAACAACCCTAAACGTAACCCTAACCAGAACGCTGAGCCGAAACCTAAGACCCTAGACAATACGTACGGTGCCACTTCTGCCTTCAAAAGGTGCCCCCAACGGAAAGCTTTGGGTACACCTGAACTCCCTTGGGGAACCTTTACGCAACCCCACACGCCACAGGAGTCTGCATCTTCGTTCTTTCCAAACAACCCTATACGCAACACTAACTGTTACATTGAGCCGAACCTTAAGTAGGATCTGAACACCTGAACTCCCTTGGGGAGCCTTTATGCAACCCGACACGCCACAGGGCTGTGCGCCTTCGCTCTTTCCAAACAACACTAAACGTAACCCTAACCGGAATACTGAGACAAAGCCTAAGTAGGACCCTAGACCACACGTACTGCACCACTTTCTCCCATCAAAAAGTGTTCCCAACGGAATCCTTTGGGTTCACCTGAACTCCCTTGGGGAGCCTTTACACAACCCCACATGCCACTGGACTCTTCGTCTTCACTCTTTCCAAACAACCCTATACTTAACTATAATCGGAACATCATTTATAAAAACATTGAAGAAGAGTGGTCCTAAAACAGAGCCCGGAGGCACCCCATTAGTGACCAGCAGCCAGCCTGTTATGGCCCCATTTACCACAACCCTTTGAGCTCTGCCCGTCACTAATTGCTCACCCATTGGATGATGTTTTTTTTTTGTTGTATCCTGGACATTTTGTCCAGTAAGATCCTATGGGAAACTGTGTCAAAAGCCTTGCTGAAGTCCAAAAAGATAACATCAGCTGGTTTCCGTTGATCGACTAGGTTGGTGATCTTATCATAAAAGGAAATCAAATTTGTTAGTCTGGACCTACCCCTCATGAAGCCATGTAGGCTTGGACCAATGACTGCATTGTCCCCTAGGTGTGCTTCAGTGACTTCAAGAATCACCTTCTCCATAATTTTACCAGCCACTGACGTGAAACTGACAGGCCTGTAATTGCTAGGGTCTTCTTTCTTACCCCTCTTGAAAATTGGCACAACTTTTGCCAGCTTCCAGTCTACCGGGACCTCTCCAGATTCCCAAGACCACTGAAAAATAATTGAGAGAGGTCCCGCAATGATGTCAGCCAGCTCTTTAAGCACCCTGGGATGAATCCCATCCAGACCCATGGACTTGTATGGATCCAGGTGGAGCAGCAAATACCACACACATTCAGGGTTGGTTCAGACTTTGTCATTCCCACCGTCACGGTCCTCCAGCTCAGGGCACCCTGGGTCCCAAAGCCCATCATCAGTGTTGAAGACAGAGGCGAAGAAGGCATTAAACTTCTCTGCTTTGCCTATGTCATTGTCTATGAGGAGACCTTCCCCATCAAGCAGCGTACCTATGTTTTCTTTGGTTCTCCTTTTTCTGTTCACATATCTAAAAAAACCTTTTTTATCGTCTCCCATAGACATGGCCAGCTTCAACTCTAGTTGGGCTTTGGCCACACAAATTTTCTCCCTACAAACACAAACAGCATCCCTGTATTCCTTCCTCGTCGCCTGACCCTTGTTCCAGCAGCCGTACACTTTCTTTTTTTTTGCCTAAGCTCCAGTAGAAGATCCCTGGTCAGCCAGGCCAGCCTCCTGCCCTGTCTGCCTGACTCCCGATATTTTGGAATTGCCTGATCTTGTGCTTTTAGGAGGCAGTGCTTAAAGATTGACCAGCACTGATGGATGCCAATGCATCCAAAAACTTCAAACTTCAAAAGCAGTTTCCCAGGGGACCTTGCTGACTAGCTCCCTGAGCAGCCTGAAGTCTGCTTTCCTCATATCCAGGGCTGAAGTTTTGGTGGCAGTTTTCCTTCTGTCACCATAAATTCTAAATTCAACCACTTCATGGTCACTATGGCCGAGATGGCCGCCAATTGCCATGTCCCCCCACAAGACCCTCTCTGTTCTCCAGCAGCAGATCTAGGAGGGCACCTTTCCTAGTTGGCTCCCTTAGCACCTGCACCAGGAAGTTACCATCTAGGTGCTTTATGAACTTCCTGGACTTGCTCGTGTCAGCTGTGTGGTGATCCCAGTTGACGTCTGGCAAGTTGAAGTCCCCCATAAGGACAAGGGGAGTTGATCTTGAGGCATATCTTAGTTCTGCAAAGAATAATTCATCGGCATTGTCGACCTGGCCAGGTTGTCTGTAATAGACTCCCATAACGACATCCCCTTCATTTGTTTGTCCTTTAATCCTTACCCAGAGGCTCTCAACTTTGCCATCACCAACCTAAAGTTCCACACAGTCCACCCCATGCTTCACATACATCGCCACCCCGCCACCTCACCTACCCTGCTTGTCCCTCCTGAAGAGCCTGTAACCATCTATTGCAGCACACCAGCCACAGGACTCATTCCAGCAGGTTTCGCTTATGCCGATGATGTCGTAGCTGTGGGACTGGGCCAAGACTTCTAGCTCATCCATTTTATTCCTTATACTGCATGTTTGTGTAGAAGCACTTCAAATGAGCCTCCTTACACGCAGCACCTTGTGGAGCTGACCTAAGGACCTCACTAGCACACAGTCCCTCTGATTCTAGCGCACCATCCCTCAGGTCATCACCGGCGTGCTTGGTTTTATCCCCTTCCCCTTTCAACTCTAGTTTAAAGCCCTGTCTATCAGCCCTGACAACTCCTGAGCAAAAATCCTTACCCCTCTCTGAGAGAGGCGCATTCCATCTGGTGCCAGCAGGCCCGGTGTTGCGTAGACCTTCCCATGATCAAAAAACCCAAAGTTCTGCCGGTTGCACCAGTCCCAAAGCCACCTGTTAATGTGATGAGCCCGCTTGTCTGCATCGATCCCCCCATCAGAAGGACAGAGGCAAACACAACCTGTGCCCCAATCCTTTAAGTAGTCACCCCAAAGCCCTAAAGTCCCTTTTGATTGCTCTCGGACTTCTCGTTGCTACCTCGTCATTATCAGCCTGAAAGACCAGTAGCAGGTAGTAGTTGGTGGCCTGTAACAGACGCTTGACTTTCTCAGCAAAGTCTCTCACCTGAGCCCCAGGGTGGCAGCACGCTTCCCTGTGGCTTGGGTCTGGTGGACATACTGGGCCCTCTGTCCCTTTCAGAAGGGAGTCCCCCATGACAATAACCCTTCTTTCTTTTTTGACAGATGATATAGCAATGCGGGGGGTAGGTTGCCTTGCCTTAGGCACCCTCTCTACCTGGGATGGGGTTTCGTCTACTTTGGTGTTCTGACTGTCATGTTCTAGACCCTCATACCTGTTATGGTATGTAGATGGGAAGGTGAGGTGGGCAGGGACAGGGCTCGCCTACCACCCCAAACAGGAACCTGCCTCCATCCCCCCCCTTGGCCTAGGTCCCCTCCTACTGCCTGGCGGGATGAGGGAACTTTTGTCTTCTGTGTAGCAGGAGACACTTGTGCTGTGGCAGGCTTGTGAGTCTGTCTCAGAGAGGGTAGAGTACACCTCCACCAATCAATTTCCCTCTCTGACCCCCTGATGCTCCTGAGCCTGCTCACCTCCTCCCGAAGCTCCACTACCTGGCTGAGCAGCTCTTCAACCTGGACACACCTCCCACAGGCATACCCCTCGTTGCTGCTGTTGGATACCAACAGAAGACTCGGGCAAACCCTGCAGCCCAAGAACCGGATGACTGCATGTTTCCCTGAGCCCTCCGTCTGAGTAGGCACATCGGTGACTGTGGCTGGAGAGGCCGCAAGAGATGCGGAGGCCATGTTTTTCTGCCTGGTTGATACTATGGCCAGGTTCCTCGCAAGCAGGTTACAAGTATTGGAGGGAAACACTGCTGCAAAGTAGCGCTGAGGAGCCCTGTCTGCTCGCCCTGCCTGCACGAACTGCCGTGCAAACACCCACACCCCACCCTTCTGATGTGCAACACCCTGTTTGCCCACCCTGTTCGCCATGCTCCTGGTCGCTCTTGCTCCCTAGGTACTGCCTTTGAACGGTTGGGGAGGGGGCGCTGCTGGCTCCACCTACACCTCATCAGCCTCCCTCACAAGGGCTGCCAGGTCTTGGAGGCTTGCTGGGCTGCTTTGAGTGGCCTTGATGATGAGAAAAAAGCCCTGCCTGTCTCAATCCTCCACTCCGCTGCAGAACGCGTCTGCCCCGGAGCCGATCACCACGGCAAGATTATAGTACGAGCTTCCTTCCAGCTCGGGTGTACTTCCTGTCAGCGAGTTTCAGAATGAGCTTTTTTCCAGCTCGGGTGTGCTTCCTTTCAGGGACTTTCAATACGAGATGCCCTACAGCTCAAGTGTGCTTCCTTTCAGCGATTTCTGTACGAGCTTCCTTCCATATCGAGTGCGCTTCCTTTCAGCTAGTTTCAGTACGAGCTTCCTTTCAGCTAGTGTGCCCTTCCTATCAGTGACTTTCTGTATGAGCTTCCTTCCAGCTGGGGTGCACTTCCATTCAGCAACATTCAGTATAAACATACTACCAGCTTGGGTGCACTTCCTTTCAGAGACTTTTAGTACAAGCTTCCTTCCATCTCGAGTGTGCTTCCTTTCAGCTAGTTTAAGTACGAGTTTCCTTCCAGCTCGGGTGTGCTTCCATTCAGCGACATTCAGTGCGATATGCCTTCCAGCTCGGGTGTGCTTCCTTTCAGTGACTTTCAGTATCACCTGCCTTCCAGCTTGGATGCACTTCCTTTCAGCGAATTTTAGTACAATCATACTTCCAGCTTGCGTGCGCTTCCATTCAGTGATTATCAGAACGAGTTTCCTTCCAGTTGATTGTGCACATTTCAGCGACTTTCAGCGCGAGCTTCCTTCCAGCTTGGGTGTGCATATTTCAATGACTTTCAGTGCAAGCTTCCTTCCAGGTCAGGTGCGCTTCCTTTCAGCAACTTTCATAACGAGCTTCCTTCCAGCTTGGGTGTGCTTCTTTTCAGCGACTTTCACTATGAGGTTATATCCAGTTCAGGTACACTTCCTGTCAGTGACTTTCAGAATGACATTCCTTCCTGATAAGCTGTGCTTCCTTCCAGAGACTTTCAGTATGAGCTTCCTTCCAGATCAGGTGCGCTTCCATTTGGCTACATTCAGTATGATATGCCTTCCAGCTGGGGTGCGCTTCTTTAAGTGACATTCAGTATGAGCTGACTCAGCTCAGGTGCGCTTCCTTTCTGCGATTATCATAACGAGCTTCCTTCCAGCTTGAGTATGCATCCTTTCAGCGACTTTCAGTGTGAGCTTCCTTCTAGTTCGGATGTGCTTCCTTTAAGTGACTATCAGTACGAGCTGCCTTCTAGCTCAGGTGTGCTTCCTTTCAGTGATTTTCAGTATGAACTGCCTTCCAGCTCGGGTGTGGTACCTGTCAGCGAATTTCAGTACGAGCTTCCTTGCAGCTCGGTTGCGCTTCCTATCAGGGACCTTCAGTATGAACTGCCTTCCAGCTCAGGGGCGCTTCCTTTCAGTGAATTTCATTACGAGCTTCCTTTCAGCTCCAGTGCACTTCCTTTAAGTGATTTTCAATACGAGCTGCCCTACAGCTCGGGTGCCCTTCCTTTAAGCTAGTTTCAATATGAGCTTCCTTCCAAGTCAGGTGCGTTTCCTGTCAGCGATTTTCAGAATGAGCTTCCTTCAGTACTGCGTCTGGCGGGGATGTTAACTTTCCCTGAAGCAGCCCATACAGTTATGCGCTTTGCAATTGTAGCTAGAACAGTAGTGGTATCACACCAGTGTTGTGTCTGCTGCTGAGAAGTGCAGTCACAGGACTCTCTCTAACCCTCCTAGGCAGTGGGAAAAAAAGTGGGAAAGAAACATCACCAGGGCCGCTGACGTAAACCAACCAAAGGGATATTCCATACCATATGATGTCACACTCAGCAATAAAAGGTGGAAAAAAGAAGAGGGGAGGGGTGGGCTCTCGTTGCGAAAACATCTGTCCTCCTCCCAAACACCAGCTACGTGCGTTGAGGCTCCGCTTCAAGGACGTGGTCAAGCATCGCTCATTTATGGGAAGTAGACAGTAATTTCTTTCCTCTGCACTTCCACATAGCCTTTACTTGTTTTGTTTTGTTATTCCCTTCCTGCCCTTTTCCCCTTTTTTCCCTTTAGTTGAATAGCTTAATTAATAATAATATGTCCTGGTTTCAGTTAGGACAGAGTTATTTTTCCTCCTAGTAGCTGGTAGGGTGCTATGTTTTGGATTAGGATGAGAAGAGTGCTGATAACATGCTGATGTTTTAATTGCTGCAGAGCAATGCTTACACTAAGCCAAGGACTTTTCAGCTTCTTGCTCTGTCCTGCCAGCGGGCAGGCTGGGGGTGCAGCAAGAGCTGGGAGGGGACAGACACAAGACAGCTGACCCAAACTGGCCAAAGGGTATTGTATACCATCTGACGTCATGCTGAACAATATATAGGGGTGGCTAGCCAGGGTCGGGGGCCGGCTGCTCGGGGTTGGGCTGGGCATCGGTCAGCGGGTGGTGAGCAATTGCATTGTGCATCACTTGTTTTGTACACACTATTATTATTATTATTGTTTTGTACACACTATTATTATTATTATTATTATTTCCTATCTTAATAAACTGTCTTTATCTCAACCCCCAGGCTTCACTTTCCCGTTTCTCTCCCCCATCCCAGAGAGGGAGGGGGGAGGGTGAGTGAACGGCTGTGTGGTGTTTAGCTGCTGGCCGGGTTAAACCACAACATAATATTACCTTAATATTTTTTTTTCTCTTTAATTAAATTATCCTCATCTCAACCCGTGAGTTGTACTTCCCTTTACTTCCTCCCCTCCTCATCTGAGGAGGGGGAGTGAGAGAGCGGTTGTGGTGGTCAGCTGCCTAGCATGGTAAAACCACCACACCTTCAAGCTCTAGTTCATTTTCTTTCAGAGAGTTTCAAGATGATCTAACATCCACCTCAGGTGCGCTTCCTGTCAGTGATATTCACTACGAGCTTCCTTCCAGCTCGAGGCTGCTTCCTTTAAGCGACTTTCAATATGATCTGCCCTAAAGCTCGATTATGCTTCCTTTAGGTGATTTTCAGTACGAGCTGCCTTTCAGCTCTAGTGTGCTTCTTTTCAGCCACTTTCAGTATGAGTTTCCTTCCAGCTCTGGTGAGCTTCCTTTCAGCAACTTTCAGTATGAGCTTCCTTCCAGCTCTGTTGAGCTTCCTTTCAGCAATTTCAGTACAAGTTGCCTTCCAGATTGGGTGCACTTCCTTTCAGCGACTTACACTACGAGCTGACTTCCTGATCAGGTGCTCTTCCTTTTAGTGACTTTCAGTATGAGTTTCCTTCCAGCTCTGGTGAGCTTCCTTTCAGTGACTTTCATTACGAGCTGCCTTCCAGCTCGGGTGCGCTTCCCATCAGCGACTTTCAGTACGAGCTGCCTTCTAGCTCGGGTGCACTTCCTTTCAGCAATTTCAGAACGAGCTTCCTTCCAGCTCAGATGCGCTTCCATTCAGCAACTTAAAGTACGAGCTGCTTTTCTGATGGGTTGCGCATCATTTCAGCGACTTTCAGAACAAGCTGCCTTCCAGCTCTGGTGCACTTCCTTTCTAAGACTTTCAGTATGGGCTTTCTTCCAGCTTGGGTGCGCTTCCTTTCTGCGACTTTTCGTACGAGCTTCCTTCCAGCTGGGGGGTGCTTCCTTTCAGTGACTTTCAGTACAAGCTTCCTCCCAGCTAGGGTGCAATTCCTTTCAGCGACATTCAGTAAGAGATGCCTTGCAGCTTGGGTGCGCTTCCATTAAGTGACTTTCAGTATGAGTTGTCTTCCAGCTCTGGTGAGCTTCCTTTCAGCGACTTTCAGTGCGAGCTTCCTTCCATCTCAGGTGCGCTTCCTTTCAGTGACTTTCAGTATAAACATACTACCAGCTCAAGTGCGCTTCCTTTCAGAGAGTTTTGTACGAGCTGCCTTCCAGCTTGAGTGCACTTCCTTTCAGCAACTTTCATTATGAGTTTCCTTCCAGCTCGGGTGCGCTTCATTTCAGCGAATTTCATTACAAGCTTCCATCCAGCTCGGGTGCATTCATTTCAGCGACTTCCAATACCGGCTTCCTTCCAGCTCTGGTGCGCTTCCTCTCAACAACTTTCAATACGAGCTGCCTTCCAGCTCGAGTGCACTTCCTTTCAGTGACTTTCAGTATGAGCTTCCTAGAAGCTCGGGTGCGCTTCCTTTCAGCGACTTTCAGTATGAGCTTCCAGTTCAGATGTGCATCCTTTCAGCAACTTTCAGCACGAGCTGCCTTCCTGATACGGTGCGCTTCTTTTCAGCCACTTTCAGTATGATTTTCCTTCCAGCTCTGGTGAGCTTACTTTCAGCAACTTTCAGTATGAGCTTCCTTCCAGCTCAGGTGTGCTTCCTTTCAGCAACTTTCAGTATAAACGTACTACCAGCTCGAGTGTGCTTCCTTTCAGAGACTTTCAGTACAAGCTGCCTTCCAGCGCGGGTGCACTTCCTCTCAACGACTTTCACTACGAGCTGCCTTCCTGATAGGGTGC
>CM021764.1:863353-877399 GCA_011075105.1 Heteronetta atricapilla
CTTCCTCTCAACGACTTTCACTACGAGCTGCCTTCCTGATAGGGTGCTCTTCCTCTCAACGACTTTCACTACGAGCTGCCTTCCTGATAGGGTGCTCTTCCTTGTTTTGACTTTCACTATGAGTTTCCTTCCTGCTCTGGTGAGCTTCCTTTCAGTGACTTTCAGTAAGATCTGCCTTCCAGCTCGGGTGTGCCTCCTTTCAATGACTTTCAGTACAAGCTTACTTGCAGCTTCAGTGCGCTTCATTTCACGGACTTTCAGTATGAGCTGCCTTCCAGCTCGAGAGCACTTCCTTTCAGCAATTTCAGTACGAGCTTCCTTCCATCTCGGGTGACCTTCCTTTCAGCCGCTTTCAGTATAAACATTGTACCAGCTTGAGTGCGCTTCCTTTCAGCAACATTTAGTACGACCTTCCTTCCAGCTCGGGTGCGCTTCCTTTCATCACCTTTCATTATGAGTTCCAGTCCAGCTCAGCTGTGGTTCCTTCAGCGATTCTCAATATGCAGTTCCTTTCAGAAACATTCCATGCAAGCTTCTTTCCAGCTGAAGTGCACTTCCTTTCAGTGATTATAATATAAGTATGTGCTTCCTTTCATCGACTTTCAGTACGAGCTTACTTCCAGCTCAGGTGCGCTTCCTTTTAGCAACAATCAAACGAGCTTTCTTCCAACCCTGGTGACATTTCTTTCAGCGATATTCAGTACGAGCTGCTTTTCTGATTAGGTGCACATCCTTTCAGCGACTTTCTGCACGAGCTGCCAGTACGATATGCCTTCCAGCTCGGGTGCTCTTCCTTTAAGTGACTTTCAGTATGAGCTGCCTTCCAGCTTGGGTGCGCTTCTATTCAGCAAATTTTAGCACAATCATACTTCCAACTCGGGTGTGCTTCCTTTCAGAGACTTTTAGTACGAGCTGCCTTCCAGCTCTTGTGCAATTCCTTTCAGCGACTTTCAGAATGAGCTTCCTTCCAGCTCGCAGGCGCTTCCTTTCAGTGACTTTCAGTGCAAGCTTCCTTTCAGCTCTGGTGCAATTCCTTCAGCAACTTTCAGAAACAGCTTCCTTCCAGCTCAGGTGTGCTTCCTTTCAGCGACTGTCAGTACAAGCTTAATCTCAGCTTTGGTGCTCTTACTTTCAGAGACATTCAGTACGATCTTCCTTCCAACTCAGGTGAGCTTCCTTTCAGCGACTTTCAATATGAGCCGCCCGAGAATCGGGTGCGCTTTCTTTAAGCGATTTTCACTATCAACTAACTGCCTTCCAGCTGGGGTCTGGATCCTTCCTAAGACTTTCAGTACGAGCTAACTTCCGGCTCGAGACTGCATCCTTTCAGCGACTTTCAGTACGAACCTCCTTCCAGGAGGTTCCAGGTTGGGTGTGCTTCCTTTCAGCGACTTTCAGAATGAGCTTCCTTACAGCTCAGTTGCGCTTCCTTTAAATGACTTTCAGTATGAGCTACCTTCCAGCTTGGGTGCGCTTCCTTTCAGTGCCTTTCAGTATGAGCTTCCTTCCACCCCAGGTGTGCTTCCTTTCAGCAACTTTCAGTATAAACATACTACCAGCTCGAGTGTGCTTCCTTTCAGAGACTTTTAGTACAAACTACCTTCCAGCTCGGGTGCGCTTCTTCTCAACGACTTTCAGCAGTTTTCAGTACAAGCTGCTTTTCTGATGGGGTGCGCTTCATTTCAGCGACTTACACTACGAGCTGACTTCCTGATAGGGTGCTCTTCCTTTCAGTGACTTTCAGTATGAGTTTCCTTCCAGCTCTGGTGAGCTTCCTTTCAGCGACTTTAAGCACGAGCTGCCTTCCAGCTTGGGTACGCTTCCTGTGAGCAACATTCAGTACGGGCTTCCTTCCAACTCGGCTGTGCTTCCTTTAAGTGACTTTCAGTATCAGCTGCTGCCAGCTTGGGTGCACTTCTATTCAGCGAATTTTAGTACAATCACACCTCTAGTTCGGGTGCGCTTCCTCTCAACGACTTTCAGTACGAGCTGCCTTCCAGCTCAAGTGCACTTCCTTTCAGCAATTTTCACTGTGAGCTGCGAGATTACGCTTCCTTTCAGTGACTTTCAGTATGAGTTTCCTTCCAGCTCAGCTGAGCTTCCTTACAGGGACTTTGATTATGAGCTTCCTTCCAGCTCAGGTGTGCTTCCTTACAGCAGTTCAGTACAAGCTGCTTTTCTGATGGGGTGCGCTTCATTTCAGTGAGTTTCAGTACGAGCTTCCTTCCAGCTTGGGTGCGCTTCAATTCAGAGACATTCAGTACGAGCTTCCAGTTCGGATGCGCTTCCTTTCAGCAACTTACAGTATGAGCTGCTTTTCTTTTGGGGTGCGCTTCCCATCAGTGACTTTTAGTACGAACTGCCTTCCAGCTTGGGTGCGCTTCCTTTCATCACCTTTCACTACAAGTTGCCTTCCTGATAGGGTGCTCTTCCATTCAGTGATGTTCAATATGAGTTTCCTTCCAGCTCTGTTGAGCTTCCTTTCAGCGACTTTCATTGCGAGCTTCCTTCCAGTTCGGATGCGCTTCCTTTCAGCAACTTTCAGCACGACCTGCCTTCCAGCTCGGGTGTGCTTCCTTTCAGAAACTTTCAGTACGAGCTGCCTTGCATCTTGGGTGCGCTTCCATTAAGCGACTTTTACTACAAGTTTCCTTCCAGCGTGGATCTGTTTCCTTTCAGCGACATTTTGTATGAGCTTACTCGCAGTTCGGGTGCGCTTCCATTCAGCAATTATCAGAACGAGCTTCCTTCCAGCTCTTGTGCATTTCCTTTCAGCAACTTTCAGAACAAACTGCCTTCCAGCTCGGGTGCACTACTCAACGACTTTCAGTACGAGCTACCTTCCAGCTCGAGTGCACTTCCTTTCAGCGAATTTCACTACGAGCTGCCTTCCTGACAGGGTGCTCTTCCTTTCAGTGACTTTCAGTATGTTTCCTTCCAGCTCTGGTGAGCTTCCTTTCAGCAACTTTCAGCACAAGCTGCCTTGCAGCTCAGGTGCGCTTCCTGTCAGCGACATTCAGTACGAGCTTCCTTCCAGCTCGCGTGCGCTTCCTTTCAGTGACTTTCAGTACGGGCTTCCTTCCAGCTCGGGTGTGCTTCCTTTCAGTGTCTTTCGGTATCAGCTGCTTCCAGCTTGGGTGCGCATCTATTCAGCGAATTTTAGTACAATCATACTTCCAGCTCGGGTGTGCTTCCTTTCAGAAACTTTCAGTACGAGCTGCCTTGCAGCTCGGGTGCACTTCTATTAAGCGACTTTTAGTACGAGTTTTCTTCCAGCATGGATGTGCTTCCTTTCAGCAACTTTCTGTATGAGCTTACTTGCAGCTCAGGTGCACTTCCTATCAGCCACTTATAGTACGAGCTTCCCTCCAGCTCGAGTGTGTATCCTTTCAACGACTGTCAGTACGAACCTCCTTCCAGGTCGTGTGTGCTTCCTTTCAGTGACTTTCAGTACCGGCTGTCTTACAGCTTGGGTGCGCTTCCATTCAGCGACATTCTGTACGATATGCCTTCCAGCTAGGGTGCATACCTTTCAGCAACTTTCACTACGAGCTGACTTCCTGATAGAGTGCACTTCCTTTCAGCGACTTTCAGTATAAGTTTCCTTCCAGCTCTGTTGAGCTTCCTTTCAGCAACTTTCATTACGAGTATTTTTCCAGCTCAAGTGCACTTCCTGACAGCGACATTCAGTACGAGCTGCCTTCCAGCACAAGTGCACTTTCTTTCAGCAATTTTCACTACGAGCTGCCTTCCTGATAGTGTGCTCTTCCTTTCAGCGGCTTTCAGTATGAGTTTCCTTCCAGCGTGGATGTGCTTCCTTTCAGTGACTTTCTGTATGAGCTTACCTGCAGCTCGGTTGAGTTTCCTTTCAGCGAGTTTCACTACGAGCTACATTCCAACTCGGTTGTGCTTCCTTTCAGTGACTTTCAATATGAGCCGCCCGAGAACTCAGGTGCTCTTCCTTTAAGCGATTATCTTTATGAACAGCCTTCCTGATCGGGTCTGCTTCCTTCCTAAGACTTTCAGTACGACCTACCTACCAGCTCGAGTGCGCTTCCTTTCACAGACTTTCAGTACGAGCTTCCTTCCAGCTCTGGTGAGCTGCCTTTCAGCAACTTTCAGTACCAGCTTCTCTCCAGCTTGGGTGCGCTTCCTTTCAGAGACTTTCAGCACAAGCTTCCTTCCAGCTCTGCTGAGCTTCCTTGCAGCGATATTCAATAAAATCTTAAAAGCTCATGTGCGCTTTCATTCAATACAGCTTTCCTTCCAGCTTGAGTGCGCTTCCTTTCAGCAACTTTCAGTATAAACATACTACCAGCTTGGGATTGCTTCCTTTCAGAGACTTTCAGTACGAGCTTCCTTCCAAATTGGGTGTGCTTCCTTACAATGGGTTTCAGTACGAGCTTCCTTCCATCTCGGGTGCACTTCCTTTCAGTGCATTTCATTACTAGCTTCCCTCCAGCTCTGGTTCATTCCTTTCAGAGACTTTCAGTACGAGCTGCCTTCCAGCTCTGGTGTGCTTCCTTTCAGTGATTTTCATAACAAGCTTCTTTGCAGCTCGAGTGTGCATCCTTTCAGCAAATTTCAGGGCGTGCTTCCTTCCAGCTCGGGTGCTCTTCCTTTAAGTGACTTTCATTACGATCTGCCTTCCAGCTTGGGTACGCTTCCTTTAAGCCACTTTCAGCACAAGCTTCATGTCCTAGTTTCAGTTAGGACAGAGTTATTTTTCCCTCCTAGTAGCTAGTAGGGTGCTATGTTTTGGATTAGGATGAGAAGAGAGCTGATAACATGCTGATGTTTTAATTGCTGCAGAGCAGTGCTTACACTAAGCCAAGGACTTTTCAGCTCCTCGCTCTGTCCTGCCAGCGGGCAGGCTGGGGGGGCAGCAAGAGCTGGGAGGGGACAGACCCAAGACAGCTGACCCAAACTGGCCAAAGGGGTATTCCATACCATCTGACGTCATGCTGAACAATATATAGGGGTGGCTAGCCAGGGTGGGGGGGCGGCTCTCGGGGTTGGGCTGGGCATCGGTCAGCGGGTGGTAAGCAATTGCATTGTGCATCACTTGTTTCGTACACACTATAATAATAATAATAATAATAATAATAGTAATAATAATTGTGTTAAACTAAAATTATTATAACTATTAGAGCTGCTTAATAGTTGCTAGTCACAATGTTGATTGCTTTAATCTCGAGTCTGCTGTGCCTGTATTCCAAACTGAGTTTTATAGCACGTTACTTTCTGTGTGTGATCCCTGTTGTGCTGTTTATCCTTTCCGGGCCCTGGTTTAAGATCGTTATGGTACTGTGCGGTGCAACAATAGCTTATGATATGATGAAATATCTGGTCATGACTCTAACTTGGTATTTGTACTCAGCACTGTCATCGACTATGTACTTTGGAAATCATATCTCGGAAAACATTAACAATTACACCTGCTGCCTTTTTCATCAGGGAGCCAATCTGTGGAGGAGACATTGGATGACATTTTTCCCTACTTGTTCACTCTCCCTTTCTCCTTCACCACCCTCTTATCCTCCGAGCTAGTTACGATAACTCTCCAAGATGTTGAATATCCTTGGGATAATCAGACCAGCATGTTTTTGTTGTTATGTCTCCTGAATGTGCTTCAGGTTTTGTTTAAGGTTAAACAACTACTTAGGAGTCTTATCCAGAGATCTGTCCTGAGGCAGGATAGTTGTGAGTGGCAGGGAGTGTGGGAGGATATGGGCAGGTTTCTAGAGCAGTGGGCACCTCCCATGTTTTGGAAATTCACCACTGAACAACTGCAAAATCCTAAAAAACTGGTAGAATGCTTGGAAAAAGTGTCATGACTCTGGCAGTTTGAAAGTGACACAACTCACTGTAGTGTGCTCGGGCCTGGCCTATGCCTATCGAGCTGCAATAGATGCTACTATCAACCTAGTGACAGACCCTGTAGCCACTCCAAGTCCTGTGACAGGCCCAACGGCCACACCAACCCCTATGATGGACCCTGCATCTGCTCCAGGCCCTGCAGCTGCTCCAACTCCAGCTCCTGCAGCTGCTCTAGTTCCTGCTCCTGCAGCCGCTGCAGCTCCACCTCCTGCAGCCGATCCAGCTCCACCTCCTGCAGCCGCTCCAGCTCCTGCAGCTACTCCAGCTCCTGTGGATGGGCCAGGGAAACGAGACGTAGCAGTGCAAATTGTCCCTGCAGAGGGTGTTCCAACCCCCGTGGCAGACCCTGTGGCTGAGTCAGAGAAATGAGCTGTAGCAGTACAAGTTGCTCCTGTAGACAAGGTGAAAAAATGGTATAGAGACTCAGGTCGTTTAGAACGCAGAGAGTCTTCTGCTAGGTCTAGGTATGGAGAAGACGAGGCTGGGCCATCAGGGACGCAGGAGGATGAAGATGAGGATGTTGAAAAATCAACAGTAATTGCCCTAAACCTATACCAGCGTGAGCTACGAGATGTGCGAAAAGATTTTGGTCACTGCATAGGTGAGCAGCTTGTCACCTGGCTGCTCCGGTGCTGGGATACCGGAGCCAATTATGTGGATTTAGAGGGCAGGGAAGCCAGGCAGCTTGGATCCCTTGCTAGAGATGCAGGCATTGACAAAGCAATTGGAGATGGAGCATGACCTTACAGCCTCTGGAGGCGTCTCCTGTCAGCTGTGAGGTAAAGCTGTCCCTACAAGGAAGAACTTGCATGTGTGCCAGGCAAGTGGACCACTATGGAGAAGGGAATCCAGAACCTGAGGGAATTAGCCATATGGGAGGTGATTTATGCTGACCCAGACAATGGACAAATACCCGTACATCCAGATGAAGTCAAGTGTACAGGAGCCATGTGGCGGAAGTTTGTACGGAGTGCACCATCATCATATGCCAGCTCATTGGCAATAATGGCCTGGAAAGAGGATGAGGAACCCACAGTGGATGAAGTGGCTAAACAACTCCGGCAGTATGAAGAAAGTCTCTCCTCTTCCCTACAGGCCTGTGTCTCGGCTGTAGAGAAAGTTTCTGAAAGCGTTCATCAACTAAAAGAGAATACTTTAGAGAAACTTTCTGAAAAGGTCCACCATCTTGAAGAGAGACTATTTTCCTCCCCACCTTAACGAACCAGTGTCCACCAACTAAAAGAGAATACTTTGGAGAAACTTTCTGAAAAGGTCCACCAACTTGAAGAGAGATTATTTTCCTCCCCACCTGAACGAACCAATGCCTCAGCTATTAGGGGTAAGCACTCATATGTGCAAGACAATATGGGGGTACACGCCTCGTGCCATCCTGTGGTTTTACCTACGTGACCATGGAGAGGACATGAGAAAATGGGATGGAAAATACACCGCGACCCTAGAGGCATGGGTACATGAGTTGCAAAAGAAAACAATTGGGAAAAAGGGTTATCTGAAATGTTTGCTACTCCAACTTCCAGGAGACAGTCCTTTAAACACAGGGACAAATATTCTGACCAAGACTAGAGGGGCCCTGCCTCCAGCCGGGGGGGGAAAGGGACAATCAATTTTATTGCAATTGTGTGGATTCGATGGCCTGGCACGTCAGACGCACAGAAGTATAAGGCTTTAGTAGACACCGGTGCACATTGTACTCTAAGGCCATCAAGCTATAAAGGGCCAGAGCCCATCAGTATTTATGGAGTGACGGGGGGATCCCAGCAGTTGACTGTATTGGAGGCTGAAGTGAGTCTAACTGGGAATGAGTGGCAAAAACACCGTATTGTGACTGGCCCGGATGCTCCTTGCATCCTTGGCATAGACTATCTTGGAAGAGGATATTTCAAGGACCCCAAAGGGTTCCTCTGGGCTTTTGGCATAGCTGCCTTAGAGAGAGAGGGCATTAAACAGTTGTCTACCTTGCCCGGTCTCTCAGAGGACCCTTTTGTTGTGAGGTTGCTGAGGGTTGAAGAACAGCAAGTGCCAATTGCTACTACAACTGTGCACCAGTGGCAATATCGTGCCAACCGAGACTCCCTGATTCCCATGGATTCCCATCCATGAGCTAATTCGTCATCTGGAGAGTCAAGGAGTGATCAGTAAGACTCATTCATCTTTTAATAGTCCCATATGGCCAGTGCGAAAATCTAATGGTGAGTGGAGACTAACGGTGGACTATCGTGGCCTGAACGAAGTCACACCCCCACTGAGCGCTGCAGTGCCGGACATGCTAGAACTCCAGTATGAACTGGAATCAATGGCAGCCAAGTGGTATGGCACAATTGATATCGCTAATGCATTTTTCTCCATCCCTCTAGCAGCAGAGTGCAGGCCACAGTTTGCCTTTACTTGGAGGGGAGTCCAATATACCTGGAATCAGCTACCCCAGGGGTGGAAACATAGCCCTACCATTTGCCATGGATTGATCCAGTCTGTGCTGGAAGAGGGGGAAGCTCCTGAACACCTGATGACATCATTGTGTGGGGTGACACAGCAGAGGAAGTTTTTGAGAAAGTGAAGAAAATAATCCAAATCCTTCTGAAGGCCGGTTTTGCCATAAAACAAAATAAAGTTAAAGGACCTGCACGAGAGATCCAGTTTTTAGGAATAAAATGGCAAGATGGAAGTCGTCAGATCCCAATGGATGTGATCAACAAAATAACAGCTATGTCTCCACCAACTAGCAAAAAGGAAACACAAACTTTCCTAGGTGTCGTGGGGTTTTGGAGAATGCACATTCCAAATTACAGGCTGCTTGTAAACCTGCTCTACCAAGTAACCCGTAAGAAGAATGATTTTGAATGGGGACCTGAGCAACGACAAGCCTTTGAACAAATTAAGCAGGATAGTTCATGCAGTAGCCCTGGGGCCAGTCCAAACAGGACCAGACGTAAAGAATGTGCTCTACACCGCAGCCGGGGAGAATGGCCCCACCTGGAGCCTCTGGCAGAAAGAACCTGGGGAAACTCGAGGTTGACGCCTAGGGTTTTGGAGTCGGGGATACAGAGGATCTGAGGCCCGCTACACTCCAACCGAAAAGGAGATATTGGCAGCATATGAAGGAGTTTGATCTGCTTCAGAAGTGGTCGGTACTGAAGCACAGCTCCTCCTGGCACCCCGACTGCCAGTACTGGGCTGGATGATCAAAGGAAGGGTCTCCTCTACACATCATGCCACTGATGCTACATGGAGTAAGTGGGTTGCACTGATTACTCAGTGGGCTCGAATACGAAACAGCAGTCACCCAGGAATCTTGGAAGTGATTATGGACTGGCCAGAAGGCAAATACTTTGGGATGTCATCAGAGGAGGAGGTGGTCTGTGCTGAAGAAGCCCCACTGTACAACGAGCTACCAGAAAATGAGAAGAAATATGCCCTGTTCACCGATGGGTCCTGTCGCATTGTGGGAAAGCATCGGAGATGGAAAGCTGCTGTATGGAGTCCTACAAGACAAGTTGCAGAAGCTGCTGAGGGAGAAGGTGAATCGAGTCAATTTGCAGAAGTGAAAGCCATCCAGCTGGCTTTAGATATTGCTGAACGAGAAAAGTGGCCAGTTCTCTACCTGTACACTGATTCGTGGATGGTAGCAAATGCCCTGTGGGGGTGGTTACAGCAATGGAAACAGAACAACTGGCAGCGCAGGGGCAAACCCATCTGGGCTGCTGCGTTTTGGCAAGATATTGGTGCCCGGCTAGAGAACCTGGTTTTAAAGGTACGCCACGTAGATGCTCACGTGCCCGAGAATTGGGCTACTGAAGAACATCAAAACAACCAGCAGGTGGATCAGGCTGCTAAGATTGAAGTGGCTCAGGTGGACCTGGACTGGCAACATAAGGGTGAATTATTTATAGCCCGATGGGCCCATGATACCTCAGGCCATCAAGGCAGAGATGCAACATACACATGGGCTCGTGATCGAGGGGTGGACCTGACCATGGACACTACTGCACAGGTTATTCATGATTGTGAAACATGTGCTGCAATCAAGCAAGCCAAATGGTCAAAGCCTCTTTGGTATGGAGGACGATGGCTGAAATATAAATATGGAGAGGCCTGGCAGACTGATTACATCACACTACCGCAAACCCGCAACGGCAAGCGCCACATCCTTACAATGGTGGAAGAAACCACCGGATGGCTGGAAACATATCCTGTGCCCCATGCCACCGCCCGAAACACTATCCTGGGCCTTGAAAAACAAGTCCTATGGTGACATGGCACCCCAGAAAGAATTGAGTCAGACAATGGGACTCATTTCCAAAACAACCTTATAGACACTTGGGCCAAAGGACACGGTATTGAGTGGGTGTATCACATCCCCTATCATGCACCAGCCTCCGGGAAAGTTGAGCGATACAATGGACTGTTAAAGACTACACTGAAAGCAATGGGTGCTGGGACATTCAGAAATTGGGATACACATTTGGCAAAGGCCACCTAGTTAGTCAATACTAGGGGATCTGCCAACCGAGCTGGACCTGCCCATTCAAACCTGCTCCGTCCAGTAGAAGGGGAAAAAGTTCCTGTAGTGCATGTAAGAAACATGCTGGGTAAAACAGTCTGGGCCACTCCTGCCTCAGGAAAAGGCAAACCCATTTGTGGGATTGCTTTTGCTCAGGGACCTGGATGCACTTGGTGGGTAATGCAAAAGAATGGGGAGGTCCGATGTGTACCTCAAGGGGATTTAATACTGGCTGAGAATAGCCCATGAGTTGAGTTGTATTATGTTAATTATTATATAATACTGTGTGTCATCACTACCATGATTACTATATACCATAGATGAAAATGGTGATTAATTAGAATGTATTGGAGAGTGTAACCTGAGCATGACATAAATAGTATGGAATGAGGGGTGGATATATGTCCTGGTTTCAGTTAGGACAGAGTTATTTTTCCTCCTAGTAGCTGGTAGGGTGCTATGTATTGGATTAGGATGAGAAGAGTGCTGATAACATGCTGATGTTTTAATTGCTGCAGAGCAATGCTTACACTAAGCCAAGGACTTTTCAGCTTCTCACTCTTTCCTGCCAGCGGGCAGGCTGGGGGTGCAGCAAGAGCTGGGAGGGGACAGACCCAGGACAGCTGACCCAAACTGGCCAAAGGGGTATTCCATACCATCTGACGTCATGCTGAACAATATATAGGGGTGGCTAGCCGGGGTGGGGGCCGGCTGCTCGGGGTTGGGCTGGGCATCGGTCAGCAGGTGGTGAGCAATTGCATTGTGCATCACTTGTTTCATAGACATTATTGTTATTATTATTATTGTTATTATTTTCTATCTTAATAAACTGTCTTTATCTCAACCCATAGGCTTCACTTTCCTGTTTCTCTCCCCCATCCCAGAGAGGGAGGGGGGAGGGTGAGTGAACGGCTGTTTGGTGTTTAGCTGCCGGCGGGGTTAAACCACAACTAGTAGCCAAAATAATTACAAAAAAAGGAACAGTACTTCTGTATCTTGTCTCAAATGCACATTCAGTCCAGCAGGTGGCTTCCTCCAACCAAAAGATTTGCAGCTTTTTCTTAGCAGATAAAGATGGAACTTAAGTTGCACAAACTGTTATGCTGTGGAAATGATGAGAGAACATGATTTTTGATTTTTCTTTCACAAGAATTGTTGCATATCATCTTGGATGTACAATAGCAAATAGTTTAATCAATAGCTAACCTACTTGCATAATATTTAACACATCATGTGTACATAGTCTCGTGTTCATACTACAGCTTAAATCAAGTGTTACAACTCCTATTTTTATTTTTTTAAGCATTGTAAAAGGAAGCTTCTGTATGGAAAATGAAATGAATGAGGTCAACTCTACTAACCTTTTTTATTCTTCTAATCCAACAGCGGTGGATCGCTCAGTTTCATCTAGTCTTTCAGATGCAAGACATGCCTTAGTTAATGCTGTAGTAGACTCTTTGTGCACGTATATGTCAGCTGCCTCAAATCTGCAGCAGTCCATGCTGATAGCACCAAATACCCTCAACTTGTTTCCCTTGTATGTTTTGGCTCTTCTCAAACAGGTATGTAGAAGCTAGTAGTAGTGACGTTTGATTCATTGTTCCATTGGAGGAATTGAGCAATGTCCTCTCCTATAATTATCAAAATAGAGTTTTCCTTTTTGAACTTAAAGGACAGAAACAAAAAATGACCATGCTTATTTTAACTGATTAGTGCCTGAATAGCTTTTTTGTTTTGTTTTTACTTGACTTTTTAAAATATATTTTGTTATTTGATTTTACAGTGAAAATCATAATATATATTGTAGCAGCAATTCTTAGATTCCTTTGGCAAATAATTAAAGTTGCCCAAGGGGTTGTTGTAATTCTCTTATAAGTACTTCATTTTATTTTGTGAAGAAACATCATATCGTTTTCAGTGCATGTGTTTGTATTTTCAGGTACTAAGAAGGAAAATTTAATTTCCATGGAAATGAAATGACACATATTAAAGAAGCTAAAGTGGCTAGTTTCAAGTTCACATAAAGTTCACTGCTTTTTGATTTTTTAATATCTTTTGTGTTAACAAAAATCATACTTAAATATTAGGAGAGTTTACTGCAGGGTTTGACCTTCAATAAATCTCATAGCTTCAAGATATTTAGTGCTTGACAGTTGTGTTCATTTTTTCTTATTAGAAACAGAGATTTATGTAAATTCTGTAAGAAATATGATCATAATCATTATCATTTATTTTCATTTGGCTCTGTGATGATTTTAGCCTCTAATATACTGATTAGGACTTCTTAGCACTGACGTAAGTAAAGCAAGTAATAGTGGGGAAAAAAACAATCCCATTTAGTATCAGGAGTATATGGGTAAAAGATAGCTTAGAGTAAGAGCTGCTGATAAAATAAGTAATTTATAGAGGTTTTACCTTTATTAACAATAATAAGAAACTAAAACTGGAAAAAGAGGACTTGCATCCACAGCTTTGGTGGAGAGGTGAATTTGCACATTGGTTGTAGGAATATTCTCCATTCAATCAGAAGACAGTGCTTTCTCCGTTGTGTTGTTACCGAGAGAATAGTCTTATCCGTTGCTTCTAGGGGAGAGCTAAAAAATCCAATAGGATGGAGAGTTACAAAATAAGTCTTTATTCTATGAGAGCCTGGTTTCTGCTATAAGATACGAAAGTATATTTCCATCCCTGAGCTTTTCCTTACCATTTCATCTTTGCTAATATAAAATCAGATTCCATCTTACCATCCACTTGAGTATCATTTTTGAACCCTGAACCCTGCTGGGCTCTCATCTTCCTGTGTCATTGTGTCAGTGAATTTCAAAGGCCAGTACCACTCATAAAGCATGAAAATGTGAAATACTGGTCCCACCACATAAACATTTAACACAAAGTGGGTTTTGGTTTTTTTTAATCTTTCTTTTTCATCAGGAAGGAGGGAGAATGGATAAAGTTTTTAAAGGTATTCAACTTGCATTTAATTGTGAATTTTCTAGCATAGCATACATTTTTATAATAAATTGGGATTTTCTGATGTATCTAGGTAAGATGCATGTCTTTACAAAAGCTTTGTTATCTTTAATTGACAATCCCCCAAAATAGGAAATACACTGTTTAGGTGTGAAATAAAATATAGGTTTCATGATTAACAATATTTTCTTACAGAAAGCCTTTAGAACAGGCACTAGTACACGCTTGGATGATCGTGTATATGAGATGTGCCAGATAAAGAGTCAGCCTCTCATTCACTTAATGGAAATGATACATCCCAACTTGTACATGTGATAAATGCTCGAGTCCCAAATAGGATTAAAATTAAAGTTTGTAATTTATTAAGCGAATAGAGGCAAGCAAACAGCGCTGGGTGCACCGGGAGTCTCTGCTCCACCAAGATGCACACCTGTTACATCAGGAGGCTGATTTTTATGCTCCCAGACTAATACATATTCATCACTATTCCTAGAAAAGGCAGGGTTATTATAATTAGTTCCCAGAATCCAAACCCTCTCCGGATGCATGCGTATCAGTCTCTGGTGGTCTTTCTGGGGGTCTCTTGTGATGAAGGCTCGTAGTCTTCCTCCCAGGCTTTGTCCTTCGGTCGTCCTTCAACTCCCCCTTTCTCCTTATTTGGTGGATCCTTTTGCCAA
>CM021764.1:902399-914984 GCA_011075105.1 Heteronetta atricapilla
TTGGCAAAAGGATCCACCAAATAAGGAGAAAGGGGGAGTTGAAGGACAACCGAAGGACAAAGCCCGTGGGTCACAGGGCCACGGACAGCACCGGCACACACCGAGGGCGAAGGCAACAAGCAACCAAGCTCTGCTCTCCCGAGCTGGAGGTGAAACAATATTTATTTGCAGCTGCTGGAAGGATACTAACTGGAGTAGTAATAATTGCATGTTTTATTTTGTGTTGGGGTATTTTGTGTTGAAAAGCATTTTTTTGTGAGTGTATGTGTTTGAGACAAAGTATCATTGTGGAGTAAGCCACTCCACAGAGAACACAGTTGGAGACAATATTTGTTTGTTTGGTTATCGTTCTAAATTATATATTCTTGTGGTCTGAATGAGATGTACTAGGGGCCCCTCTGTGTGATTGCGTGATTGTGCTGTGTGAGTGAGACGCAGCATTGCTGCGAAGCGAGTGCGGAGTTCTGATCCGCGGTTCCATATTCTCCGCGAGGGGAGCGGCCGGAGATGAAGCGAGTGATAGGTTCAATAAATATAAACAAGTTGCGTGGAAACCTAACAAAAGGGTAACAAAAGCCAAAATAAGAAGAATAATATAAGAAGTCGTAAAATGGGAAATAATCAAGGAGGAATTTTGAAAAAGAGTCCCTTAGGCTGTGTACTTGCTCATTGGAAAAACATTGTTGGGACTGGAGGTGCAGAAAATAAGAGAACCCTTATCAAATATTGTAATCAGTGGTGGCCACTATATAAGTTAGAGAATGGGGCTAAGTGGCCTCTCAATGGGACAATAGACTATAATACCCTTTTACAATTGATGCTGTTTTTAAGAAGGGAAGGAAAATGGGATGAAGTATCATATGCAGATATGTTTTTTACTCTCCGGAATCATCCGGAATGGCAAAGGGACTGTGGAATGGTACCACCACAGGACCCTATGGTACTTGCGCTTGAACAAGGAAATAATAAGGAATGTAGGGGTAGACTGAGACGTTGTTGTTCAGCATGTAGTATTGGGCAGAGGTGCACTAAAATAGAAAAAGTTCATCAACCCTCAGAACAGGATCCAATAGATCTGTTTAAGCCTCCTCCTCGACCCCAGGAACAAGATACAGACTCTGATGGAGTGCCCACCCCCCCGATAGTCCTTTGTCCTCCCGTACTAGAAAGAAAACCACTCCCACGGCACTGCAGGCGCCTCTCCGAGAGGCAGTAGGGCCAGATGGTGGGACAGTATTGATCAAAATACCTTTTTCCACCACTGATTTGGGAGAATGGAAAAAGGTTGCAAAGGATTACCGGAATGACCCGGTAAGTGTAGCTAAACATTTTCAATTCATTATGAAACAGCATAATCCTGACTGGAAGGACATACAACTGTTATTGGAATATATGACTGAAACAGAAAAGCAACTAATTTTGAAAAATGCAGGGGAATTGGCTGAGGACCATTATAAGATCACCGGGGGGGGATGTTAAGGAATATTTTCCTCTCCAGGATCCGAAATGGAACCCAAATAAAACTGTAGAAATGGAAAAATTACAGGCATATCAGGAATGGGTTTCAAAGGGAATGGAGAAAGCCATCCCCAAGGCCATAAATTGGTCTGCATTATATGCAGTTAAACAAGGTCCCTCCGAGTCCCCATCTGAATTCCTGGATCGATTGAGGGATGTGATGCATCGTAATACCCCGCTGGACCCTGGATCAGAGATAGGAATACAACAGCTAGTCTCCCTGTTTTTAGGCCAGTCTACAGGGGACATTAGACGCAAACTTCAGAAATTACGCAGCACAGAGAGCAGGAATTTGGAAGTGTTACTGGACGAGGCTTGGAGGGTATTCAGCAATAGGAAGGAAAGACATAGACAAAGGCAGGAGAGCCTGATAGCAGTTATTAGGGAAGAAGGAAAAAGGAGGCCTAGACAGGAACATATTCGGCTAGGCAAGGATCAATGTGCCCTATGTAAGAAATTTGGGCATTGGAAAAATGAATGCCCAGGATGGAAAAGAAAAGGAAAAGCACATGGAGGAAGGGAGGTGGTGGTTGCAAGAGCAAAAAATGACTGAAGAAGACCGGGGGAATCTACCCCAGCAGATCCACTGGTTATAAAAATGAAGCTGGGGAAGGAAGGGAAAGAGGTGGAACTTATGGTGGATACGGGTGCAACTTATTCCGTTTTAAATAAAGCACTGGTACCATTAGGGAATGATTATGTTGTAGTGAAGGGGGCAACTGGCCAATCTGAAACAGCTTATTTCTGCAAACCGTTAAAGTATAAATACGGAAAACAGTGGGGCATTCACAAATTCCTATATATGCCTAACTCCCCAGAGTCACTCCTAGGGAGAGACTTATTGGAAAAATTGCAAGCAACCATCTCATTTAAAGATGGGGAAATTACTCTGGAGGTAAATGATCAAAGGTATGTGGAAGTGTTGAGTTTGATGATGATGGTTACTGAAACTAAAAAGGAAATTAGTGAAGAAATCTTAAATCAAGTATTTCCCCAAGTATGGGCTTCTAATATACCAGGGAAGGTGAAAAATGCATCTCCAATACAAATTAAACTTAAGGAAGGAAAACAGCCAGTCAGAATTAAACAGTACCCCTTGAAAAGGGAAGATAGAGAAGGGATTAGCCCAATAATTGAAAATCTCTTACAATTAGGATTGTTAAAAGAATGCCAGTCTGACTTCAACACTCCCATTTTACCCATTCGGAAACCTGATGGATCATATAGGGTCGTACAGGATCTACGAGCTGTTAACAAAATAACTGAGGATCTTTACCCTGTGGTGGCAAACCCATACACTTTATTAACATGCTTAACACCCGAGCTAACTTGGTTTACTGTTTTAGACCTGAAAGATGCCTTCTTTTGCCTCCCTCTCCATGAAGCCAGCCAGAAAATCTTTGCATTTGAATGGGAAAGAGTGGGCGTAAAACACAGCTCACATGGACAAGGTTGCCTCAGGGATTTAAGAACTCACCCACCTTGTTCGGAGAACAACTTGCAAAGGACTTAGAGACCTGGGAAGCCCCATCAGGAAAAGGAAGGCTGTTACAGTATGTAGATGACCTCCTAATAGCCACCCAGACAGAAGAAGCATGTGTGGCCTGGACGGTAAGCCTCCTAAACTTTCTGGGACTCCAGGGGTACAAGGTATAAAAAAAAAAAGGCTCAGGTAGTAAGACAGAAGGTGATATACCTGGGTTATGAGGTTAGTGCTGGACAACGGACCTTGGGGAAGGACCGCAAAGAAGCAATATGTCAAACCCCGAAACCTGAGACAATAAGAGAGCTGCAAACCTTTTTGGGAATGACAGGGTGGTGCAGATTGTGGATCTACGATTACAGACTGCTTGTAAAACCACTGTATGCACTCATTGCAAATGGGAACAGGGACCTCCAATGGACAAAGGAGGCCACGCAGGCCTTTGACCAACTAAAGAAGGCTCTCATGTCAGCGCCAGCTCTGGGACTTCCAGATGTGAATAAACCGTTTTTTCTCTTTTCTCATGAGAAACGGGATCGCCTTGGGAATACTAGCACAGGACCTGGGCCCATACCGAAGGGCAGTTGCTTATTTTTCTAAGCAGCTGGATGCTGCTGCCAAGGGATGGCCAGGATGCCTCAGAGCTGTTGCAGCAGTGGTGTTAAATATCCAGGAAGCACGCAAGTTCACCTTGGGCCAGAAAATAACTGTGCTAGTGTCTCACACAGTGTCTGCAGTGCTGGAAGTGAAAGGTGGTCACTGGCTTTCCCCACAAAGGTTCTTGAAATACCAAGCCATCATGGTAGAGCAAGATGATATAGAAATAGTGGTAACTAACATTGTCAACCCAGCTTCTTTCCTCAGTGGAAACCAAGGGGAGCCAGTACATCATGACTGTCTGGAGACCATTGAAGCTACCTACTCCAGCCGTCCAGACCTGAAGGACACACCTTTTGATGATGTGGAGATCTGGTTTACTGATGGGAGCAGCTACGTCGTCAGTGGAAAACGACATGCTGGGTATGCAGTTATCACTTGCAAAGAGGTAATAGAGTCTGGACCTTTGCCAACAGATACCTCTGCACAAAAGGCCGAGATAATTGCTCTGACCCGTGCGCTGGAAATGGCAAAAGGAAAGAAGATAAACATATATACAGACTCAAGATATGCATTTGGGGTTGTACATGCACATGGAGCCATCTGGAAAGAAAGAGGACTGTTGAACTCACAAGGGAAAAACATCAAACATGCGAAAGAGATAATGCAATTATTGGAAGCAGTTCAGCTCCCTGAAAAGGTAGCAATCATGCATATCAAGGCACACCAGAAGGTGAGCTCAGAATTGGAGGAAGGAAACTATCTGGCGGACAGAGAGGCAAAAGAAGCAGCAAAAGGTGAGGTAGCAACTGAGGGAGCCCTGATCCCAGATGGGCAGATTCCTCTTGAAGGTAAGCCTGTATATAACAAAAAGGATAGAAAATTAATTGAAAGTCAAAAGGGAAAATATAATCAAGAAGGATGGGCTATTACCGAAGAAGGAAAGGGGAAGCTAGTCATCCCCTCCAATTTATTGTGGTCACTGGTAAGGGAAGAACACCGTAAAACACACTGGGGAGTAGATGCCCTGTATAACTATCTAATTGGAAAAATTATTTCCAGAAATTTATATGCTACCATCACTCAAGTAACTCGACAATGTGATCTTTGTCTCCAGACTAATCCCAAAAATACCCCCAAACCAAAACTGGGTCAAATTGGAAAAGGCCATGGGCCTGGGCAACAGTGGCAAATTGACTTTTCTGAACTCCCAAGAAAAGGGGGGTATCGATATTTACTGGTGTTAACAGATACTTTTTCAGGATGGCCAGAGGCTTTCCCCACTAGGACTGCTAAAGCCCGAGAGGTAACCAGGATATTGTTACAAGAAATAATACCACGCTTTGGAGTTCCAGCCACCATGTCCTCAGACAGGGGGCCACATTTTATCTCAAAGATAGTACAAAAAATTAGTCAGCATTTGGGCATAGAGTGGGAACTCCACACTCCATACCACCCACAATCAAGTGGTCAAGTGGAGAAAATGAACCATTTGATCAAACAACAAATTGTAAGGTTAGGGCAAGAAGCTAACTTGCCCTGGCCCCAAGCTCTCCCTCTGGCATTGCTGCGGATTCGGACTAAGCCCCGAACTAAAGAAAAATTAAGTCCTTTTGAAATGCTTTATGGGAGACCATATGGGGTCCAGGAGGGAATGACCACCCAGATTGGGGAAGAGACACTGACCACCTATATGGTGGCTTTGAACAAGCAACTAAGACAAATAGAAAAACATGTGGCTGGAACTCAGAGTAGAGAGCTGGATGGACCAGTGCATGGCATACAGCCTGGGGATTATGTATATGTTAAGTCTCTTACAGAAAAGACCCTGAAACCACAGTGGGAGGGACCATACCAGGTACTCCTTACTACCTTTACTGCAATTAAGATCAAAGAACAGAGTGCTTGGATTCACCATTCTCGAGTGAAGAAAGCTCCAGAAGCTCCCTGGAAAGTAACGCCGGGTGACGGTGAACTGAAACTGAAGCTTAGTCGAACAAAATGAGGACATTACGGTCGGGAGTATTTAGTAGTATAATTAGCAGAAATTTAGTTAACAGAATCATTTTATTTTTGTGGCTTATAGTTGTAATTGTGATTCAAGAATTGGAAGGTGCTTCTATGATAATAGAGAATGGTGAGTGGCCTTGGTCCGAAGCCATAACAACAGAAGATAAGAACATTAATGGAAAATTAGAAGTTGTGGTTATTTGGCGAACAAATGCTGACCATTTATATAAATTATCAGAGTGGCAAAAATTAGGGGAAGAATGGACACACCAAAGAACCATAGGGGATGAAATTAAAATAGGGTGCCGAATGATTAATGGAACAACCTATGAGAAAGTAACAGGAATTTTAGTAAAACCAGTTTCCAAAAATGGCCAACAGGAAGGTTGTATCCGCCCAGGTAAATTAGATTGCTGGTATAAATTTATATTAACACAGACTGTAGTAATTAGCTGTTTTTGGACTAACAATGGACAAAAGCTCAAAATCAAGGAGGGTGAGAGCCTCATATTAAATTTCACAATATATGCTATATTTCCTACGACAGTGGGATCCCCTACAACCTATGCCCAGCCTCCAACCAAGCTGAAACCCAAAATTTATGAAACAGGCCCATATGTAATAAGGAACACAGGCCAACAACAATTGTTATTTAATCCAGAATGGTCTCTCAAACGTGTTGAATTGCTAATACAAATTAACATCTCAGCAGTTCAACCAGCCTGCTCTCCTTTCCTAAAAACATCATTTGGAGGCTGGACGATGTGGTCACAAAAGCAGGTGCACCTCAGGGACAGGAAACGAAGAGACTTAACTGGAATACTAGGAACAGGATTAGGAGTTTTAAATGGAATTGATTCAGAAATATTGATGAATAAGCTGGCCACAGCAACAAGTGATTTGACCAAACTAAAACAGCCCCTACAATCATCCTTATTGGCATTGGGAACTAGCCAATGGCAAGTTTCAAAGGTGTTACCGAGATGGGGAAAGGCTGAAGACCAAGAACACAAACTAATAATAGATGCACTTAGTATGGTTCAAGATAACATATCTTTAGCTTTTAGTTGTATAGAAGCACAGTTATGGATGCAGGCTACAGCTGCCTTGATCATTGGGGAAGGAAGTGAAGGCATTTCCCAGTTGAAGTCCGAAAGACTGTTTGGGACAATGCCAATGATTTTGAGAGGAAGTTCCAATCTTGGTGGACTCTAGTAAATTTTACCTATGATCCCACTGTTAATATGGCTACTGCCTTTGTGCTTACTATACGTAATGCCACAGTTTATGTTGTCCACCCCATCATTGCACTAGGATTAAACCATGAAGAAACAGTGCTCTATCCTTCGGAACACAGAACATGGGCACGGATGGGGAATGGGAAATGGCAGTCTGTAAATCTGGAATCATGTATTACCCGGGAACAACAAGGATTTATTTGCGAAAGCAACACAATTGATGCTCAGGATGTATGTCTTGATACTGAGCAAGGTGTTTGCCACTTTGAAATTCATCCAAATACTAGTCAAAAGACTGTGCTTGTATATATTGGTCAAGGCTGTGTGTGTTTAAGAACTGCTTGTGCTTTTGTAGAAGTAGATAAGGAGAATATAACTCTCCCTAGCAAGAATCATTCTAACTTTTGTATTTGTAATTTTGTTAGAATCACCGGGTGTGATTTTCTATATTTGGCACCAGTGGTATCTCACCAGTTGATCAAGTCTAACAATACAATATATCACAAGTTATTACCTACATCTATTGGGATGAACCTCACGTTAGTGAAGCAACTAGTTAAACACCAGGACCTGATCAAAATTTTAAGAAGCATTCAGGGAAATGGAGAGAAGACTCTAATCACTGTCCATCATGATACAAAGGAAATAAACAGAGTTTTGCAGAGAATAAAACAAGACACAAATCACAACTGGTGGGATGCCCTCTTTGGATGGTCGCCAACTGCAACCGGGATTTTGAACACATTATGTCACCCAATTATTTTTTTATTGATATTAGTTGGTGTAAGGTTAATATTGTCTTTCTTAATGTTGCTTGGAATTGGAAATTGTTACGACGAATGGCGATATTAGCTTCCTTGACAAAAGTACATGGCAAGGCATTGAGGGATACATACCATAGAGATTGGGAAGAAAAAATTTATATTAAGTAAAAGAATTTACTAAGATTTTCTAGAAAAGGGGGGACTGAAACATGGGATTAGAAATTAGAGAGTGATTGATTAAGAATAAATATATAGACAACACTCATTGCTTAATATGTGCTACATTTGCGATGTACTGGGCCTATGCTGCGCTTGGGTCTCCAGATGAGCCCTTGGGGCCCCAAGGACCAGACGAGCCCCTGGGGCTCCAAGAACCAGATAAATCTAACCCTATTGTTCGGACTGTGAGCAAGGGCTCAGAGATAAGGAAGACTGTTTATAAAGGATAAGGTAAACAAGCAAGGAGTCAAGATAACAGGAGCCTCTTGGATCCCGAGAACTGGACCAAACCAACCTTATGGCCCAGATTGTGACCAAGGGCTCAGGGAGCATGCGCAGGGAGATGAGGTTAAAAGTTCAACTCTGAGGAAGACGTCTTACTTCATCCCGACGACCACCCGACGACCACCCGGACGACCACCAGAGAGTACTACGCAAGCGCAGAAGGACTGATAAGATAATTAGCATACAAAGCGGGGCTAGGCGGAGCTAGGAAATGAATATGTATAGATGTGTTGCGAAACTTAATGCATATGTAATATTTTAGGGGATAAAAGAGAATGCAAGAGAGCGAATTGTGGCGCACGACTTTGGTGGGACTACCCCCCGTGCTGCCCAGCGCTGAATAAACATACCTACTTTACAATCTTACTGATTGTGGAGTCTTTTCCGTGAATCAGAGGCAAAACACTTCTTCAACTGAATGATTATGACAAACAGGAGAACTAGCAACGCACACGAGCAAATATAACAAGAGGAAAAAGCAGAGGGGGAAAAATATCAAATAGTCACACGTGCATTTGCACTGGACAAGATGTACATGATCTGACATTCTGCTCGACATCAACATCTAAAGAGCTAAACAAGCACAATAACATTTTTCCACTAGCTTGAAATTAGAACTACAGGCCATTAATTTAATTTTATACTAACAAATATTTTAATTGCCTTAACTGTTCTGCAGAGACGTATTCACAGATTTGAAAGGCACCCAAAGATGAAAACAGGGCAAAATCAGTAAACATGCTTCATCATCTATCATGCTAATGGCTCTGTAGAAAAGTTGGAACTCTGGACTGCGCATATAAAAAGCATTCTATATTAATACATTCCCAATACTTCTACTTTAGAAATGAACAAGATCTTGCCCTAAAAACACAATTTTAGTTTCTCTGCAGTGTCTCTTTTGTTTCTTTTTCTCCCCATTCCCTTTCCCTTTAATTAAATCATTCTCATCTCAAACTTCGAGCTCTTTGTGTTGTCTTTTCTCCCCCTTCCTCTTTGAGGAGGGGAGGAGTGAGAGAGTGATTGTGGTGGAGCTCGGCTGCCCTCTTGAGTAAAACCACCACAACTGATAAAGCAAACCATATAAAGAAAACCTAGGCATGTAAAATTATGTAGAGTCAAATGTCTATTCTTTTCTGTGCTCTTTAATATAGTATACATATGCATTTTATAAAATTAAATGAGTTCAATCGGGAACAATAGTTCTGTTTATTCTGGCTTATTGTGGGTCATAAGAAATCTGAAAATGTATGATATTGATTGAGTTTAAGTACAGAATTATATTTGAACTCAATGAGCCACTGTCTGCGATTTTGTACATGACACAATATTTGGAACGTCTAAATCTTTATGGAAAATTAGCTGATAGTGACTGGGCTGAGGGCCAGGGGAAGGTGCCCCCAAAGGGGGAAGTATGCTCTGCAGATGTCTTATTTACTGTTGAACAACAGTTGCTATTTATTTTTTATTACAAAGAACATCACATGTACAGAAGTCAGATCTGATCATGCCACTAGTTAAAGTCTTGAATTGTCATTGAACGTTAAAGTAAAACATCAGTACATATGTCTATTCACATGTATTTAATGTGACAGTTTTTGAGTACTGTATGTGTTAATTTACCAAAAGGGATTAAATTACCGAACCAGAGGAAATAATTTAGAACTCAGAAACCTCAAGTGGGAGATTTACCCCCAAAGCCTGGAGAACTACCCCCAAAGCCTCTACTTTTTTAATATTTAAAATTGCTTTTAAATAAATGTCAGGCCTTAAATATACATGTAAATTCAAAGGAACACTTTAGCCAGGAGGAAAGTGATTATGCAAGATTATGGATCAGGACTTCACGTCCTTTTCCAGCCTCAATATTTACACTAAAAGCAGATGAGAAGTTTAAAGAAGAAGAAAAACAGGAAAAAGAAAAAGATGATAAATGGGAGCCATTGGATAACCTACCACCTCCTTAACATGGAAATAGGAAAGCCTTTCTCCCCTCTGGGAAGGACCCTTTCTTGTTTTATTAACTACAGAAACAGCTGTGAGAACTTCTGAGAAAGGATGGGCACATGTCGCAAGTAAAAGGTCCAGTGGAAGAGTGGAAAGTAACATCTGAACCAGGAGAAACTAAACTAACCATCAGATGGACTTAAAGAAGCCTTCATCAAAGGGTATAAGCTAAGTGGCTGTGGGAATTTTATTGTAATTACTCCTGTAATTGGTACCAGTTCAGCAAGTATTGACTTGATTGGAAAAGAACACACGAATCAATACAATGAAAAAGGAAATATGAGATTGTGAAATGTGTTCATCTGATTCGTGTCAATGTGGAGCAATGCTAGAGCCGCATTATAAAATGGGACCTTCTGTCTTACACATCCTTGTATAACCACGAGGCTAAGAAAAGAGAGATGGTTAATGTATGTATATAGTTCTTGTGTTCTGCAATGGTCACCTGACAGGACCGGCTTGGACCAGTTTTCTTGCTGGCAGTGCAGTGTTAAGTAGAAGTCTGTGGTGGGAGCATGCATGGGGTCTGGGGTCGAGAAGATTCAAGAAGATTCCAGAAGATGAAGAAGTCATGCTTGGAAGAGAACATGCCCACTAATGAATATGCATTAGTAGAAGGGATATAAACCATGAATGGGAACTGTAAGGTGTGCATCTTGGTGGAGTGGAGACTCCTGGTGCACCCAGCACTGTTTGCTTGCCTTTATTCCTTTAATAAATTGCTAACTTTAATTGGAATCCTATTTGAGACTCAATCATTTATCACAGAGGGAACATAATTCTCCCTGGTGAGGGAAAAAAAAATAAATAAAGTCTGTCTTTGCACCAAATAGCCACGGTCTTGTTAACATGCCCAGAAAGGAGCAAAAGGGTTTTATATGCTCCCCTCTTCACGAAAACATAGGAGTCCAGGTTTCATCCCTGTGACTATGTGGAAAATTCAGGCTATTTAGTAATGGCTCGAGGACAAGCAATAGGATTTGTTTTTCTGGGGAGGTGCATCACCTAACTTTATTCCATTCCGCTATATTTACTTTCATCCTAAAAGCTGACGCCCACTTGAATAGCCTGCAGGTCCAGACCTTGTTTTAGTGGTTGTACTAAAGCAACTTTGCCATTCACTCCATTTTATACCCATTTTTATGGTATCTGTGACTGTAGTGATATTTCACTTTTTTATATATATATAATGTTTGAGTGTGAACAGAGAAATACAAGGATGATATTTATGTAGACCTATCCTTGTCAGGTGTTAATTATATGCAGTAGTATAGAAGTGAAGTATTGTGCTTATACGTTTATGAGGTATAAGATGAGAAAATCTAAGTTACAGACAACAGATAATATTTAATGAAGGACATTGAAAGACGCAAAACACGTGTTGCTTGGAGAACAAAGCAGAAGTTACCTCACGAAGCAATCTGAAAGGTGAGAAATGTAAACAGAGGGTAGGTTTTCTGAAGAGGCAAAGTCATCGTTTTAAACAGGGTAGCGACAAGCCCCAGCTGGTAAAATGTTCTGTTGGCTCTCTTGGCCCATGGAAAAGACACGACTTATTTCCTAGTGCCCAAAAAAGGCTAATTACTCACATTTCCCTTCCAGAGCAGGGAAAATGAATGAAGTGGGGGCTTATTTAGACCCCAGAGCCATCAGGTGTCCAAGCAGTTGTGGAGTTTTTCCACACTCCACAGCCATACTCTTCAGGGCTGCAGCAGCCCAGCTTCTTCTTCAAAACCTTTTTATCATCTCAGGGCAAAGCTGTCTTGTATGCAGCACAGCTGTGGAGGGACCCTACGAATAGCAGAGAAAACAGACAAATCCAACACTTCCCTGGGTTTCACTGCTTCGGTGGTTTGCACTGAACACAAAAAGTGGCGTTTGTGGTGATAGAGATGTGAGATATGCTGATGTGGAACAAATAACTGCCAACAATTTCCTGTAAATAGAACTCCCTTGGAAATAATGACCTTCGGGAGGGCTTGCTTTTGCATTTGGCTGCTCATTGCTGTGGCAGCAGAGTGCGTTTATCCTGCTGAAACACAGAGGGCAGAGACACCCCTGCGTCTCAAAAACAGGCAGTGTAGGGACTACACAGTACAGTAGCCCAACTCGACGATGTGCAGGTGTTGCGGTACGAGCTCCCTCAGCCCTGTTCGCCGTTTTCACGGCGAGGAGAAGCCGGCCCTCCCCACAGGGAGCTGCCCTCCTCTTCAGAAGAAGGAGAAGAGGAGGAGGAGGAGGAGGAGGAGGAGGAAGGCTGGGGCGATGCTGGGGCGGGCGGTGCGGAGCGGCCGGCCGCCGGGTGAGCGGCGTCGCCGGCTGCTGGCAGGGTGCTTCCCACCCCTGCCCGCACCTCAGGTGAGTGAAGCGGGCGGGCACGGGCTAGGCTTTCCCCGCCTCTCGCCTGCCTCCCGCCGGCCCTGAGGGGCTCGGACGGGGGATTCAGGGCGCGGGGGGGGGGGGG
>CM021764.1:915084-928132 GCA_011075105.1 Heteronetta atricapilla
GGGGGGGGGGGGGGGGGGGGATGGGGGGGGGGGGGGGGGGGGGGGGGGGAGGGTCGAGCCGGTAGTGTCTGCTTGGTTGGAGTGGCGCTGCCCGGTCCTGGCGAGGCGTTGTTGTGGAAGTTGTCTGTTGGAAGGGCTCGGGGCTGTGGGTTCGCTGGGCTTGGACAGCCCCAGCAGGTAGGGGTATTAGCGTAGCAGACACATAATCACAATGTGACTATATGAAGGTGCTTTATTCAGCGCTGGGAAAGCAGGGGCAGGCGCCCAAATCTGGCTTCAAGTCCCGTTACATCCCGATTGCTATTTATATCCTACAGGTTACATATTCATTAGTATTCATTAATATTTACGACATCAGCCTCGCTTCGTATGCTAATTATTTCTCCTCCCATTCACGCATGTGTGGTGCTCTCTGGTGGTCGTCCCGAGGGTCGTCCAGATGAAGTAAGGAGTCATCCTCAGGGTTAAACTTTTCACCTCTTCTTCTTGGTGCATGCTCTTTTTTCAGTTCTTGACTTTAATTAGTTCTTGGCTTCAGTCCTAACCCACCTCATCCATCTGAACTTCTTATCAAGGCTCAAGTTGTTCCTGTTCTATCTCTCTAGGCTTGTCTTGTCTCTGCTCTATCCTTTTTTCATTTATTTATGCTTTCCTTTACTATACACATGATAATATTTGGCTATGAATCTCCCATCCCATCACCAAGATATGTTTCTTAACCCTAACATTTCCCCCCTTTGAAAATACTTCACTCTACTGGGGCAAGTATTTTCATATTCCCCATTATTATTTATAGATAAGCGTAATGCAAATCGATAGCAGCGGCATTACACCTTACTGTGATGAGGGATTTTCCTGTAATTCGAACACTTCATTATTACGACTATATGGTGGTGGTGGGGCGAGATGTTTTGGATGTTCCCTAGCAAGGATTTCCATTATTTGGCGGTTCCATGCGCTACTCCTAGTTATTTCTCCCCATATGCACATGTACATTAACCACATTATAAGCAACACAACTAACAGTAAAATGATCGTTTGTAGGAGAGATCTAACCCATCCTTGTAATTGAAGCCCTTGTCCCTCGAGGATAGCCCCCAACCAGCTTTGTTCAGCTTCATGCTTTTCCTCCCTTAAGTCCTGCTTGACGTGGGCCAATTGGGATATATCATATTCTACATCTGTGGTTACATTAGGGATATGCACACAGCAATGATCTATCCTATCTCTCAGGTATCCGCATACCCCATGATACTTCCTTGCTTTTGGGGTATCTCTAAAAATTAGCATTTATTTGGTTATTACACAATGGTACCCAAAATAATGTAAAAACCTTATGCCAAAATCTAGCCATTTATATACTTCGCAACCTCAGTTTAGTAGGACCTATCGGCTGAGCTTCCCAAAGCCTTGGTACCCGTTTCACTCAAGTGTAATGTATCCAGGCATCCAATCCTTCTACCTTGATAGCTGTAAAGGTTGTCAGTAAGACCTGATAGGGTCCGGCCCACCGTTCCTTTAAAGGTTCTTCATTCCAATTCTTAATATACACTGTATCCCCTGGTTGGACATCATGCACAGGATTTTCCAGAGACAAAGGTCAGTTCCACACCAGGACGCTGCGTAGTCGAGCTAAGGTTTTGCCGAGAGATAAAACATAATTATAAATATCTTGTTTACCACCAATATGCATACTTGGATTTGGCTCAGGGGATTCATAAGGTTTTCCATACATAATCTCAAAAGGGCTTACGGACATTCCACTTCTGGGTTTTATTCTGATTTGTAATAAAGCTATCGGCAAGGCCTGTGGCCATTGTATCTTAGCTTCCTGACAGATCTTACTTATTTGCCCTTTTAAGGTCTGATTCATTCACTCTGCTTGACCACTGGACTGGGGTCTTCACGGGGTATGTAAATTCCAGGAGATTCCCAATAATCTACTAACATCTTTAACCACAGTTGCAATAAAATATGGTCCCCTATCTGAAGAGATACCTAATGGTACACCAAACCTAGGGATAATCTCCTGTAGCAGCCACTTCACTGTTTCCCTTGCTTGATTGGTGCAACAGGGAAGGGCCTCCGGACATCCAGAAAAGGTGTCTACCCCCACTAATAGATACTTATATCCCCTTGTTCTTGGTAATTCTATAAAATCGATTTGCCAGTAATCACCTGGTTCGATGCCTGTTCGAATTTGTCCCATTTCGGCATGTTTCCTTGCCACTGGGTTATTCTTAAAGCAAATTTCACACTTGGACATCACTGCCTTTGCCATTGTTAACATATGTACTGAGACAATATTATGTTTTAAATAAGTTACCATTGCTTCTGCACCCCAGTGACATTTCTTGTGTTTTGTTTGTAATATTTCTCGCATTATCAAGGAGGGTATCACCACCTGTCCGGTAGCAGTCACATACCATCCGTCAGAATTCTTTTGAGCCTTCATCAGTTTTGCCAGCTTCTCATCCTCCTGGGAGTACTTTGGGAACTTTGGGAAGTTAAAAAGAAAGAGACCTACCTTTGATGGAATCAAGGCCATCAACTTCCATACCTCCCGTGCAACTCGTCGAGCTGTCTGGTCTGCCAGCCTGTTTCCTTCTGCAATTTCTGATGTTCCTCCTTGATGGGCCTTACAGTGCATTATGGCCACTTGTCGGGGTTTTTGCACAGCTGTTATTAATTTCATTATTTCCTCTTGATGCTTTATGTTAGCTCCTTGCGAAGACAGCAGTCCTCTCTCCTTCCATAACACCCCATGCACACGAACTACTCCAAAGGCATATTTTGAATCTGTCCATATATTCACTTCCTTTCCTTCACTCAACTCTAATGCTCGCGTAAGGGCTATTATTTCAGCCCGTTGCACTGAGGTTCTGGGGGTTAGAGAATTTGCTTCGATTATGGTCCTCAAAGTCGTTACTGCGTATCCTGCATATCGCGTCCCGTTTTCCACAAAACTACTACCATCAGTAAAAAGTTCCCAATCGTACCTTTCTAGGGGTGTGTCCTTGAAGTCCACCCTACTTGCATATGTATATTTGATGACTTCCACACAATTATGGTTCAGACTCCCTTCTTCCAGTGATGTTCCTAGAAAAACTGCTGGGTTCAACACATTAGTTGTTTTTAGGGTCACGTCATCCTGTTCAGTTAGTATAGCCTGGTACTTCATCATTCGACTAGGTGATAACCAATGACTCCCCTTTTGTTCCAAAACTGTAGTTACCATATGTGGCACAAATACTTCAATGCAGTTCCCCAAGGTAAGTTTTCTAGCTTCTTGTATTAAGAGGACTGTAGCTGCTACCGCCCTTAAACACGAAGGCCACCCTGCACTTACTGCATCTAACTGTTTGGAGAAATATCCCACTGGTCGTTTCCAGCTCCCTAACCGTTGAGTTAGCACCCCCAAAGCTAATCGTTGTCTTTCATGGACAAATTATTGGAAATCTTTTGACAGGTCAGGCAAACCTAAAGCGGGTGCCTTTGTGAGGGCCACTTTCATCTTCCTGAAAGCCTCCTTTTGTTCCTTTCCCCAGACAAGCACATGGGCCTTTTGAGCTTCATAGAGAGGTTTAGCTATGAGCCCATAGTCCATTACCCATAGTCTGCACCAACCAGTCATATCCAAGAAGGCCCTTAGTTCATGTAAGTTTTGAGGTTTGGGAATATCGCAGATGGCCCGTATTCGACTGACACCTAATCTTCTTTGTCCTTGGGAAATTTTGCATCCTAAATATATTACTGTTAAGTATGCAATCTGTACCTTTTCTTTTGAGACCTTATATCCATTCATTCCTAATTGATTTAAAATTTCAATAGTTACCTGGATGCACCGTGACTCCTCCTTGGTAGATATTAATATATCATCCACATATTGTAGTAATAAATATTGGTCCCTTGGTACCTGGATACATCCTTGCTTAGTCCAGTCTTCTGTTTCCTTAGCCAATTGACTACCGAAGAGAGTTGGACTATTCTTGAATCCTTGTGGGAGTCTTGTCCAAGTTAGCTGCATCTTCCGTCCGTTGTGCGGATTTTTCCACTCGAAGGCAAAAAGTTTCCTGCTATCCTTGTCAATGGGTATGCAAAAGAAAGCATCTTTCAAATCTATTACTGTGAACCATTTATATTTCTCCTTCACAGATGTTAACAATGTGTAAGGATTAGCCACCACCGGATGGATGTCTTTTGTTATTTCATTTATTGCCCTAAGGTCCTGTACCAGCCTATATTCCCCATTGGGTTTCTTTACTGGGAAGATTGGGGTGTTATATTCTGATTTGCATTCCTCCAAAATATGGTAATTAAGAAATTTGTCTATTATCTTCACTATTCCCAACCTTGTTTCCAGTTTTAATGGGTACTGCCTGATCTGAACTGGCCTAACCCCCTCCTTCAACTCTATCTTTACAGGTTGTGCTTCCTTTGATTTTCCAGGTACGTCTGTCTCCCAAACTGTAGGTATGACTGCATCCTCTACCTCTTTTGGTATCCGTGGGACGGCCTTCTCTGTAATCATCAAAATCTGTCCTACCTTTGATTCTGGAATTTTCATAATTAATTCCCCATCCTCGAAGACCAGGGTGGCATTCAATTTTGTTAACAAGTCCCGTCCCAAAAGAGGGACTGGGCACTCTGGCATATACAAGAGTTCATGGGTTATCTCTTTACTCCCAAACCGCAAATCAAGGGGTCAAAGGAATGGCCGTACCTCCTCCTTCCCGGTGGCACCTACAATTGTAGTCTTTTTATTCCCCACCTTCCCATCTAATTCATTAAGTACTGAATATGTAGCTCCTGTATCAACAAGAAACTTTACCTCCTTATTCCCTATTTGGATCTTCACAAAAGGTTCCTTGTCTTCTGTTAACCTATTATCTAGTCAGCTACTGTATTCTCCCAGCACCATGGCTTTTGCTGTCTCTTGATTCTGAAAGAGGTTCTTGGTGCTGGAAAACTGTTGCTCCCTAAAGGGGCACTCATTTTTCCAGTGACCTTCCCTCCTGCAGAATGCACATTGATTCAAACCTAGTCTGTCTACCCTATTCCTACTGGGACCCACATAGCCCTTCCCTGTCCCCGCACCTCAGCTATTAGGATTTCCTCTTCCCTTACCCCTTAGTCCCAAACCTCCTTGTCCCTGAATTACAGCCAGCAAACCCTGTTGCTGTCTCTTGCTTGTTTCCTTTTCCCTATTTTTATATACCTTCCAGGCTACCTCTAATAACTTATCCATGTTCCTCAAGTCTGCACCTTCCAGTTTCTGTAGCTTTTTCTGAATATCTTCCTGTGACTGCCCTAAGAAAATAAGGGCTTGTTGAGCTTTAGCCTGGTCGGTTTCTATGTCCAAATAAGTGTATTTAAAAGAAAAAAAAAAAAAAAAAAAAAAAAAAATATTACTTAGAGTCCCGAATGAGGAAGGCAGAAAGACTAAACAGTTCAAATATATAACCAAGTGGGAATCTGGGAATCTAGACAGGAATTAATACACACGTGGCCAATCTCTTTTCATACCAATCCTCAGTACCTCAAACGTGCAGAGATGAGATATACCATAGCTTTTTCCTCCTGTGCTTCCAAATAAAGTAAAATCACACCCTTCACAAAGTTGACTGATAAGAGAAAAGAATTCTGATTTGTAATAGTTAGGTGATGAAAATACACTGAATCACTCCTTCAAAGAGGAGCCACATCATTTCTGGTAATTGAACTATGTGGAAAGTATCTTTACACTGCTCCTTCCCTCCCTCCTACACTCTTGCCTAAGTAAGTGATCTTTGATTTATTTTTTCTCTTTACTATGTTAAGATTTGCAGTCTTGTAGAAGTGCCATGAGCTTGTTTCTCCATCACAAATTATTACAATAAGCACTTTCCCTCCAATTGTAACCAACTCACGATGCAATGAGTGTGATGTTTTTTCCATTCACATACTTTTTAGCATTTCAGTCATACACACCCGCCTTTCTATTTCTTTAAGGTCCTTTTTAGCTTCCAATTCATTCAGTGAGATCTGAAATGGTAGGATCTAAGCTTAGAAGTCATCATACTTCCCTAGGCTTTGAGGAATGCCTGTAGCACACTTTGTTGAGACAACACTGTAGTGTTGTGAACACTGCTGCAACCTCAGTTGCAGACACCTGGTTAAGAACGTGGTTAAAAAAAAAAAACAGGCAAAACTGCTGCCTGACGAGCAGGAGACCACATTGCAGGGGAAGCATTACAGGATAGGCTTATCTGAAAAGTACAGCAAAAACACGAGTGAGTCTGTTCCTGGACAATTTGCCTGCTGACTTCTTTCTAGAAAACCGGATACATATTTTTAACATGCAAATACGCATGTAGGTATCTGTGCATCTCAACAAGATAGCACAGTAAAGAACCTGAGGGGCGCTCCCCAGCTAATCACACTGTTAAATGATTTAACTGGAACCAAGTTCACAGTGACAGAAATGGGAGGACTAAAACACTGATTAAAAAATTAATTTAGACTTATTCACCATTTCCTTGTGGATAACTTCAGCTTAATATCCTTTGCAACAAGATAATCCAGCAGAACCTTTCACATAAACTTAGTGTTTCATGAATAAACAAAACACAACAAAGGAAAAAAAAAAAACAGCAACAGCAGCAAACCATACTTTAAATTCAATTGGTCAGAGGAACAGTCAAGCTCGACATTATTCACCCTAGAATTAAAATCTAGGAAGAGTTTTTCTCCCGTCTCCATACCTTGCTAAATATGTTTATGAGGAGCTCTCTCCAGAAAAAAACAAGGCTCATTATATCAAAGCTTAGAACCCTTCTTCTTGCTGTTGACCTTCATCATATTGCTGCTCCTACAAGGATGAGTACTATCATTTTTACTACAGGAGGGAAGTTGTGATAACCTCGAGGGGGGGGTCGTTCTGCTTACAAAATGAAGTTTCATTAAGAGTACGTCAAACTAAATTTCACTCTAAAGTCAGAAAATAGACAAGATTCTTCTACTCCTGGAATAACTGGAGATAAACGGATTGCTAATATTGGGGAAACTGCAAAACCTGCTACTGCCAAGTCTTTGCGCATCACAAAGTTAGGGAAGTGAATAAAGGGTTAAAACAACTAGAAATTGCAGATGGTCCTAAATGAGTGGGATGCTTAGGCAGGATGTGCAGAACAGCAGAACACCAGATAAGAAGCAGCAGCATTGTCCTTGGGATGCCAGAATAGGCCATAAAACTAGAGATAGCGGGAATACCAGCCATGAAACCAGCACAAAGAGGATCTGTGGGCGAGCAGGTGTCCAAAAGTGTCCACTCAGCAGAAAATTGGACTAAAGGTGAAAAGTACACTGGGAGGAAGACTCGCAGCCTTCCTCCTTGGGACCACCGCCCACCCTTTGACGACCACTACTCAAGGACTAAAAACAGATCTGCGCAAGCGTAAAGCATTAAGAGATTAATTAGCATGAAAAGCGAGGGTAGGCGGGACAGGTAATAAATATGTATAGGCGCTCATGAAATATTAATTGTTTCACTGTATAAGCTTGGCACAGCTTTCTACTCTGGTATGCACGATAGGTGGAATGATCCCCCGTGCATCCAGCGCTGCTAATAAAGAATATATCACTTGAAGAAAATTGGAACTTTGTTCTTTGAATCAGAAGAGACATTAGGACTTGAACGTGCAGCTAGGAGCAGGATCATCATCTCTGTCATCTAGGGCACTTCTACACGTCTCTGCAATTTGAGTGCTTCAGCAAAGCCTGGCTGTCCTACAAATGAACCAAGAATGGCTCTGTGCCTCAAAGCACGGGAAAGTTCTGCAACGAGGGGAAAAGCACAAAGAAAGAAACCAAAACAAATAAAAACTTACAACCCATTTCATAATAAGGATTCTGCTTTCACTTCAGGGAAAATTTTCCATTTAACTTCCTCATTCCTGTTCCCACAATGAAAGTGGGCCAGCTGTTTCCTCTGCCTGTGTATAGCCTTCCCTCACATGCCACAGGCTGCTCTGGTCCTTGCAGGCTTTGACAACCAGTTCTCGGGTACACTGCAAAAGCAAAGTCAAGGTCATTAAGCAGCCTCCAGTGCCTGTTTGCAAAGAGAAGACCCCCAAGGAGTTCTTCCTTCTTAATTCAGTAATCTTGAAAAGAGGAGGGGAAGAGAAAAGCAAAGCAAAACAAAACCACAACCTGAATCCAAACAACCAAGAACCCTGAGCTCAGCTGCATGGAGACCCAGGGCACTAAAAGCACCCCTGGGAGGCAGGGCTCGCCCCAAGAGCTGTGAGCGCCCACGCGGAGCTGCTTGGGCGCTCCTCAGCCTTGTGCTCTGCCCCCCTTTAAGGGCGGGGGGGGGATGCCCTGGATTTGGTCGGTTTTCTAAATTTACTGGACTTTTTTCATTTTATTCGGGATTTTTATTTGCTTGTTTATTGAGGAAAAGGCGTCCCAGCCACGTCCCCTCACGGCAACCTCCCCCGGGCATGGCGGGGCCGGCCGAGGCCCGGTACCGGCCGGCGGTGCCGCCCCGGGCCGCCTGAGCCCCAGCCGGCTGCTACTGGGAAGGGAGGCGGCGCCCTGAGGGGGGAGCTGGAAGCGGAGCTAAAGCCCCCGGGAAAGCTTCCCGGCCCGGTTTGGGTTGCTGGAGGTGAAGCTGAAAGGGGGACTGAAAAGAAAATCTTTTTGATTGCAGAGGCTGTTTGTTCTGTGGTTCTCCGGAACGGGAAAGACGTGGGTTGTTCGTGCTCTTGCTAACGAATGTAGCCGAGGTGACAGACAAATACCATTTTTTATGAGAAAAGCTTCGGACTGCCTGAGACAATGGGTGGGGGAATCAGAACGTCAGCTTCGCTCATTATTTGAACAGGTAAGGTTGAAATGTGCAATGTATTCTGCCAGAGTTGAAACGATCATTTTTATGGTCAACATTTTTAAGTAGAATTTGCTCTTTTTTTTTTTTTATTTTGTTAGTTTTTTTTTTTTTTCCCACTGAAATGGGAATGTCAGTGATTCCTTTTTCAGTGCCTCCGTACTCTGGATCAGGGGCTTGAAATTGAGTTGTGTGGGGAAGGAACAAAATGAGAAAACCTTGCAAAGCCCCAAATTACCTCCCACCAAACCAGCCACTGAAAAGTGTGCAGGAGGCAAGAGATGATGGGTTTGGATGAGAGGGAAACAGATGCAGGCTGGAAGCATTTCAAATTCATAAAGGAAGCTTGCTTCCCGAACCTGTAATTGAATTAAGTTCTGACGCTTTTTTTTTGTTTTTGTTTTTCCTTTTCTTGTTTGTTTTTTATAGTAGCCAAAAAGCTGTAGTAAGTACTGGTATGATTTGTTTCCTGTCACCGAGTTACAGTGGGTTGACACATACTGCCATCTTCTGTTAGTCATGCCAGATACTCCATGAGCTCTGTAAGTAGAGGTCCCAGATGTTGAAGTGCAAAATCAAGGTTAAGTGACATTTCAGCTGTGAGATATGTTCATCTGATTTGTGTCAATGTAGAGCAATACTAGGGCCACAGGATGAAATGTGACTTTGTCTTACACATCCTTGTATAACCATGAGACTGGGGAAGTGGAGATGGTTGATGTATGTATATAGTTTATTGTGTTTTGATCAATGTATGTATATGGTTCTTATATTCGATGGTTAAATGTATGTATATAGTTCTTGTGTTCTGCAATGGTCACCTGACAGGAACAGCCTGGACCAGTGTTGTTGCTAGGCAGAAGACTATGGGGGGGGGAGCATGCATGTGGTCTGGGGTCGAGAAGATTCCAGAAGATGAAAAAGGCATGCTCGAAGGAGGACACGCCCAGTAATGAATATGCATTAGTAGAGGGGATATAAGCCCGAAATGGGAACTGTGGGGTGTGTGTCTTGGTGGAGTGGAGACTCCTGGTGCACCCAGCGCTGTTTGCTTGCCTTTATTCTTCTAATAAATTGCTAACTTTAATTGGAATCCTATTTGAGACTCAATCATTTATCACACGGCCATCATGTTTTTGTGCATTTTTTCTTCAAATACTGCTGTTTTACTCTGTGTTTTCATTCTGGGCCTATCAGCTGCGACCTTCAGTTATTTTCTTTGATGAGATAGATGGCCTTGCTCCTGTGCAGTCCAATAAGCAAGACCAAATTCATAGGTAGTACATTTTTGCACCTAGCTAAAATGTGCTTGATCTTTGGGGAATAAAAGGATGATGACCTGTTTAATTTACTGTGAACACATTCATTTATCCTGAGAACTTGTAACTCAATGCCACTAAATTTTGGGTGATTTTTAAACAATAGTTGAAAACAATACACTAAGCCTGATATCAGCATGTGGTCTGTGTTAACTTTCCTATTTTTTTACTTCTTAAAATGAATCTTGTCCTTAAAAAGCTTGTCCTTTTTGACTACTCATGGAAGAAAGTCATGTGGAATGTAACAAAATTTATTGAAGTGGTAAGTATAAATTATGTTTTCCTATTAGTTCCATTGTCTCAACACTTCTGACACTTCTGGATGGCATAGACAATAGAGGGGAGAATGTGGTAATCGGAGCCACCAACAAACTAGGTTCTGTAGATCCTGCTTTACAGAGACCAGAACGCTTTGACAGAGAGTTCCTCTTCAACTTGCCAACTAAAGAGGTGAGAACTTCAATTCAACGTTCATGCTAATGTGGCAAAGTCCAACTTTATAGAAAAAAAAATCTACAACATGAACAAAAGAGTGATATGTGGAGACACTGTGTCATACCGTGGAGGGCAAATCTGGTACTGAATATGTATGGTCAAGATGATACCACCAAGTAGTTCGTTCTATAATCAAATCTTTGATTCCCAAAGTTGTTCCTGTTTGCTTAATTATTTATTCCACTCTTTACCTAAGACTGCAATTCTATTGGCTACTGCCTGTGGATCATGCCAATTATTCTGGGCCCAAGCCATGCCAGGGTGAGAAGGTCAGGCATTATAGCCCTCTAACCTGTCCAGGAGAGGACTGCAATCTATGATTGAATCTCCCAAGGAGACCATAGTAAAAATCTACATATGCAGGGAACTGATCCCATTGAAAACCTACAAATATAGGGAACAAATCCTTTGTTAGTCCTCAGCCTATTATTCCTCACCAAGATATGGCACTTCTCAGAGAAGGGGTCACACTAAGGTCCCTGGTCCTATCAATTGCTTTAGCACCAACAAGGGCATCATGCCAGCTACACCAATTTAAAAACGTGGGGGCCCAGAGGGAGCTGTCCTGGATGACCTAGTCAGAGGCCCCCAATTTTCAAAGTACTCTTGGGATAAATTAGTGACATAACACCAAATGATCAATTGAAAAGTTTTATTGGCAGAAGAAGCTATTCTAGCAGAAACTGATTAAACCTTGTTGTTTATAATAGGAGCTATTAAATCTTGTTATTTTAAAAAGTGCTGAATGGCCCGTAACATACAGTGAAGAAAGAGAGAGAGGGAGAGTAAAATAGAAATGTAGAAGTAGAGGAAACATCTGAATCACTACCTTGGGTTCCAGTAATGTCTCTGGTCCAGTTTCAAATGTCTCTGGTCCAGTGTCTGCAATGGTGGTGGTGGGTGCACACGTGGCCCCTCTGAGTTGTACTATTTATAAGTTAGCCTCTGCCTCTAGTTCATGCTACATATACTAATTACAGCTAATCCCCACCTCCAGCTCTCACTTTGTATATTAATTATTCTGAGCCTGTGACCCAGGACCTTCTTGAGAGGGGGTTGGGGGAGGTGTGTCAGAGTCAGGGGGATTTACTAATGCCTTTCCTCTCCCAACTGCTAGAACCACTGGCTCCAAGATGTCTCAGATGGTTATCCAAGATAAGGGAGTAGGCCCCAGAAAAGTGCTATCTCGCCTCCACAGGATTTCCTTTTCTGACCTTATCTCTTCAGTGTGGTGTCGTGGTTTAACCCTGCCGGCAGCTAAACACCACACAGCCGTTCACTCACCCTCCCCCCTCCCTCTCTGGGATGGAGGAGAGAAACGGGAAAGTGAAGCCTGTGGGTTGAGATAAAGACAGTTTATTAAGATAGATAATAATAATAAAAATAAAAATATGTACAAACAAGTGATGCACAATGCAATTGCTCACCACCCGCTGACCGATGCCCAGCCCAACCCCGAGCAGCCGGCCCCCCACCCTGGCTAGCCACCCCTATATATTGTTCAGCATGACGTCAGATGGTATGGAATACCCCTTTGGCCAGTTTGGGTCAGCTGTCCTGGGTCTGTCCCCTCCCAGCTCTTCACACACAGAATCACACACAGAATTTCTAGGTTGGAAGAGACCTCAAGATCATCGAGTCCAACCTCTGACCTAACACTAACAGTCCCCACTAAACCATATCCCTAAGCTCTACGTCTAACCATCTTTTAAAGACCTCCAGGGATGGTGACTCCACCACTTCCCTGGGCAGCCCGTTCCAATGTCTAACAACCCTTTCAGTAAAGAAGTTCTTCCTAACATCCAACCTAAAACTCCCCTGGCGCAACTTAAGCCCATTCCCCCTCGTCCTGTCACCAGGCACGTGGGAGAACAGACCAACCCCCACCTCACTACAGCCTCCCTTGAGGTACCTGTAGAGAGTGATAAGGTCACCCCTGAGCCTCCTTTTCTCCAGGCTGAACAAGCCCAGCTCCCTCAGCCGCTCCTCATAGGACTTGTTCTCTAGGCTCCTCACCAGCTTCGTCGCCCTTCTCTGGACTCGCTCAAGCACCTCCATGTCCTTCTTGTAGCGAGGGGCCCAAAACTGAACACAGTATTCGAGGTGCCTCTAGCGAGGAGCTGAAAAGTCCTTGGCTTAGTATAAGCACTGCTCTGCAGCAATTAAAACATCAGCATGTTATCAACACTCTTCTCATCCTAATCCAAAACATAGAACCCTACCAGCTACTAGGAGGAAAAATAACTCTGTCCTATCTGAAACCAGGACATATATCCACCCCTTATTCCATACCATTTATGTCATGCTCAGGTTACACTCTTTCCAATACATTCTAGTTAATCACTATTTTCATCTATGGTAGTAA
>CM021764.1:948132-993761 GCA_011075105.1 Heteronetta atricapilla
CAGTAGATCTTTCCCAATTCTATTATACATGTACATTTTACAATATCTTGTTAGGTATCCTAATATAATTGTCACATAATGTAGCCCTGGTACACGAATAGTGATATTCCTGGTCACTACTGAAAAAGTAAACATGACTGTAATGATCAAACGAGTTTCATCTAGCTTTCACTGTTGATATTAGTGGCTTGATCTGATCCAAAGTTCTCAGCTAGACTTGTTCTAATTTTGCCCTTCTTATCTTCTTGCAGGTTCTCTCATAACTTAGTGATTTTCTTAGAAATGTGTTCCCATGCTAGGCAGCTGTGTAGTATCAGAGCTGGGCTTTGGATCCTTGGGACGCAGGCGACTAAACAGTTGGGGGGGGGGAGAAGAAGAAATAGCAGGGGGGAATTACACAGAGCTGTTCACATTCATTACATTCATATATAGACTTCTACCATTCTCTTTCTTCTTTTGCTCTTACAGAAATGCTAGGTTTAGTGGTTAAGTTCTGATTATTAGATATAAGTACTGTCCAAAACAGGTCAGGTCCAAGATCAAGCCAGAAAGTTAGGCCACAGATCAGGATCTGTGAGGGTATGTGATCAGCAACAGCTGTGGAGATCAATACTCCCACAACACAGCTCAGACAAGAGGTGAAGGCTCAAATCTGAGATGGACAGATGAGGGGCCTATCAGCCTAATACAGATTAAGGCCTATTAGTGCCCTGAGTGTCCTGACATATTTGCCATTATCTTTATCCATTTGATATGTTACAGGACTCATCCTATCTATTATATAATTGGACCACTTCTATTTCAGCTCTAAAGCATGTTCCTTTTTATCCAGTTTCAAATACATCACTTGGTCCCCTTTTCTATAGGATATACATGAACTCAATTCTTCCTTTCTCATTTTCCATATTTTGCTTGTATTACTTCCATGTGAGACTTGATTTCTTCTTCATCCTGTTGTAATGTAATGTTGTACCTCTGTGAGAGCATATTTAAGAAAGGATAAAAAAACACTGCACAGCAGCACCTTGGTGAGATGGGTGAGGAAAATGTGAGAGGAACAGCACTGCAGACACTAAGGTCAGTGAAGAAGGAGGGGGAGGAGGTGTTCCAGGCACTAGAGCAAAGATTCCCCACAAGCCCTAGAAGACCATGAACCTGAAGCAGGTTGTCCCCATGCAGCCCATGGAGGGCCACGTTGTTGTCTGATAAAAACTTCAGATTTGTTACCTGGTGTGCAATGAGACAATCCACACACTAGGTCGAGATAATGTTTATTTCAGAATTATGCAAGTCTGGGTACCAGGTGGATTACCACTAAGCTGGCACACCTAAGGATTTTCTGTGCCACTCTTTATACAATCACTTATCAATACGTTTACATGTTTTTACAGTCCCCTAGCCTCTGATTGGTTACATAATTAGCATACTGCTGACATGACATAATCATTCTGCACATCCTCAGAGAGGAAGGGTCCCTTGTTGGGCCAGGGTCTTCCAGCCTAGGGGCATGATTTTTACTATTATAATGAGGATAGTTCACAGATAGATTATATTAGAACACTCCTGATCTTTGTTTTTCAGGGAACTATTCACATTACATTGATTGGCAACCTATTTCCCTCAAGAATGTCAACATAATGGTCTTCCTCATTAGCAGTTCCTCAGTTCATCATCCTTTAGACATCTCCAAGGCCTGGGTCATCTTGCCCTTTCCTCAAAGTACATATTTTATCTCTTTCACACAAAACAGAGTTAACTGGATCCTAGGACAGTCTGCAGGGGAACAACAGCCCACAGCCAAACCCCCCAAACCCCCCCCCCCCACACCCGGGGGGGGGGGGGGGGGGGCTTCCCCCCTTACAGAACTGCTTCCCCCCTTACAGAACTGCTTCACCCCTCTCTGCAGACTGAAAAGGAAAGACCCATTGCAGGGAGGGTGGAGCTGAGAAAGACAGCCCGATCTGCTCCCCACGTAACAAGTAGACCAACTAAGAAAAGACAATGGGTGATAGTAGTATTTGTTGCATACTGTTAGTTCTTTAAGCAGTCTGGGACACTTAGAAGCTGAGTTTGCACTTCCCTTATGACTCTGCCTGGTTAGCAGTTTGCCTCTGAAAATTCTAACAACGCATGACAAGTGAAAAATGAATTATTGCTAAAAATCTCTAAATCATCTACGATTGATCTTTGTGTACCTCAGCATAGTCACACAGAAATTTTCCAAGTAAGAGTAGTATGTTTGGACTGAAAACTAGCTGTTCAGTATATGCAAATGCTTTTCATGTGCTTCTGCCCAGAGGAGTCTCATCTAAAAAATATTTTGCTTAACTTATTATGTTGTTCTGTACCATTGCAGTGAACCAAACTTCCTGCACTTAATTTTTAAATTATTACAGTTGCAATGGCAACTGACAGAAACAATTTCATTTTTTTGCTCTTTGCAAGCAATCTGCTTCTCCCAGACATCTACAAAAAAGTATGGGTTTGCATAATGAGGTTTGAGTAGTTGTCTGACTTCCTCCTTATGTGATAGCTAACTTATTATGTAACCTTCCCACTTGGTCAAACTTGGCTGAATAATATAGTAAGCTGAAAAGTTTAAGATAAACAGTTGTTAGTGTACTCTAGCATTTCATAATTTTGACTTTTGGTAATAGTGCAGTTTTGAGTTACAAACCTGATTCTTGGTGCACCAGGAACACCTGCCCCTTTTGCAGAAAGATGTTTTGATGTACCTGTGGTGTTAAAAAGACACTTATCAAAATATTTCACACAATTACAAACCTGTTGAGGTTAGATGAAAACTCTGAAAATCAGCTAGTTGCGTGAACGTCCATCTCCTCCTCCCCCTTGCCCTGCACTGCTCAGAGTAGGTTCACCTGCAGCAGGTTCTCCAGGGCCACATCTAGTTGGATTTTGACTATCTCCAAGGATAGAGACTCCACAACACTTCTGGGTAAGCTGTTTTGTTATTTGACCATTCTCATAGCAAAGAAGTTTACTCTTATGTTTAAATGGAATATGCTGGAATATGCTGTATCTCAGTTTCTGTATGCTGCTATATATACTCCTAATCAGGAGTATATATACATTGATGAGATCCCATACAGCTTTTTCCTCCAGCCTGAGTGATCCCAACATTCAGTCTCTCATATCTGGTGCTTCAACAAGCCCTTAGTGGGCCTTGTTGGGGCCTACCCTCTTTAATATTTTTATTGATTTGGATGAGGGAATAGAGTGCGCCCTCAGTAAGTTTGCAGACAACACCAAGCTGGGGGGAAGAGTCGATATGCTGGAGGGTTGGAAGGGCCCTGCAAAGGGACCTGGACAGGTTGGATAAATGGGCAGAGGTTAAAAATGGGATGAGGTTCAACATGGCCAAGTGCCAGGTCCTGCACTTTGGCCACAACAACCCCATGCAGTGCTACAGGCTTGGGGCAGAGTAGCATTGAAAGCTGTGCAGAGGAAAAGGATCTGGGGGTGTTGGTTGATGCTTGCCTGAACATGAGCTTGTTATAAATTAGACCACACAATTTTCGGGTCTATTGAAATTATTTTATTAATCAAGTAAGCAGACACAAGCAAAACAGCGCTGGGCGTCTGGGGAGTCTCTGCTCCGCAACAGCACGCCCTTTCCCTTTCCAGGGTTGCTGTTTTATAGCAGGTGAGTTCCGAGTTGTCGGGACTTGTCGAACTGGCCGAGGCTGAGGCTGCGCAGTCCACTGTTGAGAGGGGGGGGTCGTTGTTAGCAGCTCCTAATCGACCTTTTACAATTGCAATTACCCTATTGAGAATACATAGCCCAAAAGTCGATGCCTGCTATAGTTGACAATAGTGTGGTCCTCTGCCGGTGATCACGCGTTGTGCTCATGTTCAGGTGGGGGGCTTGTGATGTTTACCCAACACCCCCTCCCGCTACCCGCCTGCCAACAGGTTCCCCAAATTCCTCAAAAAACAATGAACAAACCCCCACTAATTTATCACAAGCTGGTGGTATGCCCAAGTGGCCAAGAGGGCCACCGGCATCCTGACTTGTATCAGGAACAGTGTAGCCAGCAGGACCAGGGAGGTCTGATCCGAACTGATCCTGCGTGGGCTTCACACAGGCAGCAGCTCTTCAAGAACTGCTCCAGATATGGGTCCATACCACAGGGTCCATCCATCAGGAGCACACTGCTCCAACCAGGGTCCCCCTGGCAGCAGCTCCTGCCAGGTCACCTGCTCTTGTGTGGGCTCCTTTCCATGGGCTAAAGGTCCAGTCTGGAATCTGCTCCGGCGGGGGTCCTACACAGGCCGCAGCCTCCTTCAGTGCAGGTCCACCTGCTCCACCGTGGTCTCCTCCACAGGCTGCAGCGTGGAACCCTGTTCCACCGTGGTACACCATGGGCTGCAGGGGGACAGCCTGCTTCACCATGGTCCTCACCACAGGCCACAGGAGCGCCTGGAGCGCCTCTCCCCCCCTCTCCCCCTCCTTCACTGACCTTGGTGCCTGCAAAGCTGTTTCTCACTCCTCTCTCTGCTGTTATTCCCCAGCAGTTTTTTTTGTTTGTTTGTTGTTGTTGTTTTTTTTTTCCTGTCTTAAATATGCTCTCACAGAGGCGCAAAAAACATCACTTATTGACTCGTCTCTGGTCAGCAGCAGGGCCCTTACCTAACATGGGGCAGCTTCTAGATTCTTCTCACAGAAGCCACCCCTATATCCCCCCACTACCAAAACCTTGCCACATAAACCCACTACATTGTCCCTGGGGGTGTTTTAGGAAAGGTTGGACACGGTGCTTAGGGACATGGTTTAGTGGGTGATACTGGTGGTAGGGGTATGGTTGGACCAGATGATCTTGGAGGTCTTTTCCAACCTTAATGATGCTATGATTCTAGTAGGAGATTCTCTTCTGAGGTACAGAGGCACCCATCTGTTGACCCGATCTGCTCTTGGAAGTAAGGCTGCTGCTTACCAGGGGCACGTATCCGGGATGTGACCAAGAGATTGCCAAGCCTTGTACAGCCTAAGGACAATTATCCGCTGCTGCTTTTTCACGTGGGCACCAGTGATGCAGCCAGGAGTGGGCTGAGGAGTGTCAAGAGGGATTACAGAGCCCTGGGAGCAGTAGTAAAGGACTCAGGAGTGCAGGTAGTTTTATCATCAGTCCTGCTGGTCAAAGGGGAGAAGACTGAAAGGGCCAGTCAAAGCTGGCAAATTAACAGATGGTTGCAGGACTAGTGTGACAACCAAGGGTTTAGCTACTTAGACCATGGGACTTGCTTTGAGAAACCTGGTCTACTTGGGGCTGATGGCATCCATCTGTCAGAGAAGGGGAAGAGCATCTTCAGTCATAGGCTTGCCAAGCTAGTGAAGAGGGCTTTAAACTGAAGTTGCTGGTATAGGGGAACCTCAATCCATCCAGCTCCTACCAGTTTGATGCCAGTGCCAGTAATAGATGCCCAAAGCCTGGAAAAGTATCACAGGTCAGCAGGAGAACACCTGAAGAGCAGCACAAAGGAAGTCCAGCCACTCCAGCCAGTAAGTCAGCTTCATCAGGGGCTCAAGTCAAATGTCTCTATGTTAATAGCATGGGGAATAAACAAGAGGAGTTAAAGATGTACGCATACCTGCAGGACTACAATCCTATTGGATCATGGAGATGTAGTGGCTCCTATGACTGGAGTGTTGGAATGGAAGGATACAGGTTCTTTAAGAAAGACAGGCAGGGAGATGAGGAAGGGGTGTCACCCTCTATGCCAACGACCAGCGCATAGAGCTCTGCCTGGGAACGGATGAGGAGAGGAGCTGACTGAGAGCTTATGGGTCAGGATTAAAGGGAGGGCAGGAACAAGGGACATTATAGTTAGAGTGCACTACAGGCCACTCAACCAGGAAGACAGAGCAGATGATGCCCCAAACAGACAGATAGGAGCAGTCTCACACTCACAAGCCTTGGTCCTCATGGAAAACTTCACCACCACAATATCTATTGGAGGGACAACACAGCAAGGCACAGGCAATCCAGGAGGTTCCTGGAGTGCATTGATGATAACTTCCTTCTCCAAGTGATAGAGGAGCCAACGAGGAGACATGCTCTGCTGAACCTCATTCTCACCAGCAAGGAGGGGCTGGTGAGGAATGTGAAGCTCAAGGTCAGCCTTGGCTGCAGTGACCATGAAATGGTGGAGTTCAAGACCCTTAGGGCAGTAAGGAGGGTGCACAACAAGCTCAGCACCCTGGACTTTGGGGGGGGGAAGACTTTGGCCTCATCAGGGATCTGCTTAGTAGAGTCACGTGGGATAAAGCCCTGGAAGAAAGAGAGACCCAAGAAAGGTGGCTGACGCCCAAGGGACCCTCCCTACCAGTGTCCTGAACAATTCAAAGTCTGCCCTCTGGAAGTCCAAGGTAGCAGCTTTACTGACCCCCCTCCTGACTTCACCAAGAACAGAGATCTCTACCATTTTGGGGTCATTCTGCCCAAGACAGCTCCCGATCACTGCATCTCCCACCAGTCCTTCTCTGTTCATGAACAGCAGGTCTAGCGGGGCATCCCCCCTGCTAGATGCAAGAAACAGCTGAGTCAGGAAGCTATTCCACACACTCCAGGAACCTCCTAGACTGCTTCCTCGGGGATGTTTTGTATTTCCTGCATATGTCCAGGAAGTTCAAGTCCCCCATGAGAACAAGTACTGGCAATTGTGTGACTTCTGCCAGCTGCTTGTAGAAAGCCTTATCTGTCTCTTCATCCTGGGTTGGCAGTTTATAACAGACCCCCACCAGGATGTGCGCTTTGTTGGCCATCCCCCTGATCCTCATCCACAGGGACTCACTCTTATCATACCATGTGTATTGGATACCCCTCCAAGTAAAAAGCAAACTGTGGCCTGCACTCTTCTGCTAAAGAGATGGTGAAAAATGCATTAGCGATATCAATTGTGGCGTACCATTTCGCTGCCTTTGATTCCAGTTCATACTGGAGTTCTGGCATGTCTGGTTCTGCAGCACTCAGCAGTAGTGTGACTTCATTCAGGCCACTATAGTCCACTGTTAGTCTCCACTCGCCATTAGATTTTCACAGTGGACATATGGGACTATTAAAGGGTGAATGAGTCTTGCTGATCACTCCTTGGCTCTCCAGTTGTCGAATTAGCTTATGGATGGGAATCAGGGAGTCTCGTTTAGTGTGATATTGCTGCCGGTGCACTGTTGTGGTAGCAATTGACACCTACTGTTCTTCAACCCTCAGCAACCCCACAACAGAAGGGTCCTCTGAGAGACCGGACAATGTAGACAGCTGTCTAATGTCCTCTGTCTCTGAGATCCATGAAATATCCCCTCCTGAGATATGACCTGTGTCTAGTAAAGCCTGTGTCTACTAAAGTATAAACTTCTGTGGGTGTGATGTGCCAGGCCATTGAATCCACACAGTGCAATAAACCCCATTGTCCCTTTCCTCCCCCTGGATGGAGGCAAGGCGTCTCTAATCCTAGTCATAATATTAATTACTGTGTCTGAAGGACTGCCTACTGGAAATTGGAGCAGCAACTTTCTCAGAGAACCCCCCCTTTTTCCAGTTGTTTTTCCTTGCAACTCACATTCCCATACCTCTAGGGTCTAAATAGATGTCCTGGTTTCAGTTAGGACAGAGTTATTTTTCCTCCTAGTAGCTGGTAGGGTGCTATGTTTTGGATTAGGATGAGAAGAGTGCTGATAACATGCTGATGTTTTAATTGCTGCAGAGCAGTGCTTACACTAAGCCAAGGACTTTTCAGCTTCTCGCTCTGTCCTGCCAGCGGGCAGGCTGGGGGTGCAGCAAGAGCTGGGAGGGGACAGACCCAGGACAGCTGACCCAAACTGGCCAAAGGGGTATTCCATACCATCTGACGTCATGCTAAACAATATATAGGGGTGGCTAGCTGGGGTGGGGGCCAGCTGCTCGGGGATAGGCTGGGCATCGGTCAGCGGGTGGTGAGCAATTGCATTGTGCATCACTTGTTTCGTACACACTATTATTATTATTATTATTTTCTATCTTAATAAACTGTCTTTATCTCAACCCACAGGCTTCACTTTCCCATTTCTCTCCCCCATCCCAGAGTGGGAGGGGGGAGGTGTGTGGTGTTTAGCTGCCAGCAGGTTTAAACCACAACATTAGATTTTCCATTCCATTTTCTCATGTCCTCTCCATGGTCACATAGGTAAAACCACAGGGTGGCATGGGGTGTGTACCCACTATGTCTTCTTCCTTGCACGGAAGGATGCTTACTCCTGATAGCTGAGAAATTGGTTCATACAGGTGGGGAGGAAGATGAATTCTCTCTGAGTTGGTGGACCTCTTCAGAAAGTTTTTCCACAGCTGAGACACAGGCCTGTAGGGAAGAAGGGAGACTTTCTTTGTACTGCCGGAGTTGTTTAGCCAGTTCATCCACCTTGGGTTCATCATGGTCTTTCCAGGTCATTACTCCCAGTGAGCTGGCATATTATGCTGGTGCACTCCATACAAACTTCCGCCACATGGGTCGTGTTCACTTCATCTGGATCTTTGGGTATCTGTTCATTGTCTAGGTCCCTATAAATCACCTCCTGTACAGCTAATTCCCTCAGGTACTGGATTCCCTTCTCTGTAGTGGATTCACTTGTATGGTTGACATATAAGATCTTCATTGAAGGGATACCTTTCCTTCACAGCTGACAGGAGATGCCTCCAGAGGGTGAAGATTTGTGCTCCTTTTCCAGTTGTTTTGTCAATGCTTGAGTCCCTAGCAAGGGATACCAGCTGCCTGGCTTCCCTGCCATCTACTTCCAGAATATTGGCTCCGCTGTCCTAGCACTGGAGCAGCCAGGTGATGAGGTGCTCACCTGGACAACGACGGAAATCTTTTCACACATCTCGTAGCTCACACTGGAATAGGTTTCGTGTAGTTACTGATGTTCTTATGATAGCTTCCTGTTCATCTTTATGTTCCTCTGATGGCCCAGCCTCGTATTCTCCATACCCGGTCTGAATAGGAGTTTCTCTGCGTTCTAAACGATCTGACTAAACCATTTTTTCATCTTGGTTACGGGTGCAACTGACACTGGTGCAGTTTGTTTCCCTGGCTCAGTGTTGGGGCCGATCGTAGGGCTTGGAGGGGCCGCTGGGCCTGTCTCAGGAGTTGAAGTGGACACAGGGCTTGTCACAGGGTTTGGAGTGGCCGCAGGGTCTGTCACTGGTGTTATATTGGTATATTGATAAGCATAGGCCAAGCCCCTGCACATTGCAGTGATTTGTGTCTCTTTGGAATTGCCAAGGTGGTGACACAACCTTTTCAAACATTCTACCAGTTTTTTAGGGTTTTGCACTTGTTCAGGAGTCAATTTCCAAAGCAGTGGAGGTGCCCACTGCTCTAGATGCCTGCCCATATCTTCCCACATTCCCTGCCACTCATAACTGTCCTGCCTCAGGACAGATCTCTGGATGACATCCCTAAGGAGTTGTTTAACCTTAAACAAAATCCGAAGCGCATTCAGGAGACATAACAATAAGAACATGATGTTCTGAACATCCTAAGGATATTCAAAGTTTTGAAAAGCTATTGTAACTTGCCTGGAGGAGAATGGGGTTGTGAAGGAGAAAGGGAGAATGAACAAGTGGGAAAAAACATCTCCCCCGTCTCCTCCATAGATTGGCTCCCTGAAGAAAAGGGTGGAAGATGTAATTATTAATAGTTTCTGAGATATGGTTTCCAAAGTATGGAGTTGACGGCAATGCTGAGTGCAAACACCAGATTAGTCTCATGACCAGTCATCCCCCTGATCCTCATCCACAGGGACTAAATCTTATCATACCATGTGTATTGGACACCCCTCCAAGTAAAAAGCAAACTGTGGCCTGCACTCTTCTGCTAAAGGGATCATTCCCAACCCTGAGCTCAACAACATGAAAACACTTTAATATAGAGAGCCACACCACTGCCTCTCCTTTTTTGCCTATCGCTTTTGAAGAGCTTATAGCCATCCATTGCAGCATTCCAGTCCTGGGATTGGTCCCACCACGTTTCAGTGATGGCAATTAGGTCATAGTTTGCCTGCCCCACAGTGGCTTCCACCTCGTCCTGTTTGTTGCCCATGCTGCATGCATTGGTGTCGATGTACTTCAGTTGCACCATTGCCCTCACCACCAACCCTGGGAATTGCATGCCCAGGCTAATCTCTATCAAGCCTCATTTCATCCCCATCCCCCATCATACCTAATTAAAACCCTCTCAATGAGCCCTGCCAGCTCCTGGGCTAGAATCCCTTTCCCCCATTGTAACAGGTGGGAACCATCAGCAGTCATTATTCCAGGTGCCTAATAATCCTCCCCATAATAATAATAATAATAATAATAATAATAATAATAATAATAATAATCCTGCAATAGCACCAGCTTCTCAGCCATGTATTTATCAGCTGGGCTTTCTGGGTCCTTCCCTGCCACTGAAGGGATAGAGGAAAACACCACCTGCACTCCTACTGCTCCCGCTAACCACCCCAGTCCCCTGAAGTTCCTTTTGATAGTCTTCAGGCTTCTCTCAGCGATTTTGTCACTGCCAACCTGAATTATCACTAAGGGATAAATAATTGGAGGGGTAAACCAGGCCAGGAAGTTTCCTGGTGATGTTCCTGACCCCAGCCCCAGGTAGGCAGCAGATTTCCCTGTGTAGGGTCCTTACATATTGGGCCCTCTGTTCCTCTCAGAATGGAGTCACCTATGACCATTACCCTTCTTTCCTTCTTAGTGGAGGCAGTCTTGAGGTGTGGAGTGAACTTCCTTGCTGTAGACAACCTTCTGGGTGGACCTTCCCCCACATCCTCACCAACCTGTTCCTCAGGCTCCAGAGCTTTAAACCTATTGTGTAAGGGTACCTGGGAAGGCGAGGCGGGTAGGGAGGGGGCTTGTCTGTGACATCTAGCAGGGACCAATTTCCATTCCTCCCCATCTCTTAGGTCCCCTCCCTCTGCATGACAGTGACGGGGCAGGGGGTCCACCACTATTTGGGGTGTATTGCCCTAGTGCCTTTCTCTCAGGCATGACAGGGATTTGCTCCACTAGTCTATCTCTTGCTCACACTCCCTGATAGTTCTTAATCTCTGCACCTCCTTGAGCTCTGCCAACAAGCTTAACAGATCCTCCACCTGCTTTCAGCTCACACAGGCAGTATCTCTGCCACACTCCATTGGTAGTAAAAGGCTCAGGCATTCCCTGTATATGGGTACCTGAACAGCCGCATTTTGGGGCAAGCAGTCGGTCTGGGTTGCCACAGCCTTTTTGGCGAGAGCTTTGTGCCTGGTGGAGACCATGGTTAGGTATGCGGTCAGGGAGACAGCTGATAGGTGAGCTACTCTCCTGAGTGGGGAGGGTTCCTCCACCCTCCCTGCTCACACTACTTGAGTGCACTGCCGTGCCATGTCCTTACTGACATGCCATGCCCTGTTTGCCTGCTCTGGTCACTCACTCTCCCCAGGGGCTGCCTTTGTACAACAGAGGATGAGCGCTCCTGGTTCCACCCAAGCCTCATCAGCCTCCCTCGTGAGGGCTACTGGGTCCTGGTGGCTCCCTCGGTTGCCTTGAGTGGCCTTGAAGCAGAAAACCCCTGCACACTGTGATCCCCCACTACACCGCAGAATACGTCTGCCTCCGGAGCCAATTGCCTCGTCAAGTGAATGCAGTTCCTTGCAGTTCACGTACCCGAGCTGCTAGGGTCAAGGTTGGTTCACCATCTCACTTCCCCATGTATTCCCTGTGGTCACACAGATAAAACCACAGGGTACCATCAATGGTTGGCCCTCTGGTTTAGCCACAGTGTGTGTTATTTGTTCACCATATTCAGAGACCTCCTCCTCCCCTTGAGGAGAAACTATACTGGTATACTGGGTCTGGCTGGGACAGAGTTAACTGTCCCTGAAGCAGCCCATACAGTGCTGTGCTCTGCACTTCTAGCTAGAACAGCACTGGTATCACACCAGTGTTTTGTCTACATCTGAGCAATACTGGCAAAGCATCAGGACTCCATCTAACAACCCTAAGAGCCAGCAGGCTGGGGGTGGGGAAGAGGTGGGGAGGGGTCATCAGCAGGGCAGCTGACCTAAACCAACCAAAGGGATATTCCATACCATATGATGTCACACTCAGCAATAAAATGTGGAAAAAGGGAAGGATGGGGGAGGGGTGACCTGATGAGATGAATCCAAGGGTCCTGAAGTAACTGGTGGATGAAGCTGGCAAGCTACTATCAATCATATTTGAGAAGTCTTGGCAGACTGGTGAAGTTCCCAGTTTTTGTGGTTTAAACCGGTTGACAGCTAAGCACCACACAGCCATTCACTCACCCTCCCCCCTCCCTCTTTGGGATGGGGGAGAGTATCAGAAAAATGAAGCCTGTGGGTTGAGATAAAGACAGTTTATTAGGAAAGAAAAGGAAGGAAAATAATAATGATAATAATACTGCTACTAATAATGTGTATAAAACAAGTGATGCACAATGCAATTGCTCACCACCTGCTGACCGATGCCCAGCCCAACCCCGAGCAGGCAGTCCCTCCACCCCAGCCAGCCACCCAATATTAATTGTTTAGCATGACGTCAGATGGTATGGAGTAGGCGTTTGGCCAATTCCGGTCAGCTGGTTCTGTCCCCTCCCAGCTCCCGCTGCATCCCCAGCCTGCCCGCTGGCAGGACTGAGCGAGAAGCTGAAAAGTCCTTGGCTTAGTGTAATCACTGCTCTGAAACAACTAAAACATCAGTGTGTTACAACATTATTCTCATCCTAAGTCCAAAACACAGCACCAGACCAGCTACTAGGAAGAAAATTGACTATCCTAGCTGAAACCAGGACAATATCCACCCCTTATTCAATATCATTTATGTTATGCTACATAGCCCAAAGGCTACTGCATGAACTAACTCCTGTTTAATTTGTTCAAAGGCTTGTCGTTGTTCAGGGCCCCATTTGAAATTGTTCGTCTTACAGGTTACTTGGTAGAGCGGGTTTACAATCAGACTGTAATTTGGAATGTGCATTCTCCAAAACTCCATAACACCTAAGAAAGCTCGTGTTTCTTTTTTGTTAGTTGGTGGAGACATAGCTGTTATTTTGTTGATCACATCCATTGGGATTTGACGACGTCCATCTTGCCATTTTGTTCCTAAAAACTGGATCTCTCATGCAGGTCCTTTAACTCTATTTTGTTTTAAGGCAAAACCGACCTTAAGAAGGACATGGACTATTTTCTTCCCTTTCTCAAAAACCTCCTCTGATGTGCCACCCCACACAATGATGTCATTGATATACTACAGGTGTTCAGGAGCTTCCCCCTGCTCCAGCACAGACTGAACCAGTCCATGGCAAATGGTAGGGCTATGTTTCCACCCCTGGGGCAGCCTATTCCACGTATATTGGACTCCCCTCCAAGTAAAGGCAAACTGTGGCCTGCACTCTACTGCTAGAGGGATGGAGAAAAATGCATTAGTGATATCAATTGTGGCGTACCACTTGGCTGCCTTTGATTCCGGTTCGTACTGGAGTTCTAGCATGTCCGGCACTGCAGCGCTCAGTGGTGGTGTGACTTCGTTCAGGTCACGATAGTCCACTGTTAGTCTGCACTCACCATTAGATTTTCACACTGGCCACTTGCTAATCACTCCTTGGCTCTGCAGCTGATGAATTAGCTCATGCATGGGAATCAGGGAGAAACTTCAGACAGTTTCTCCAAAGTATTCTCTTTTAGTTGGTGGACATCTTGAGAAAGTTTTTCCACAGCCGATATGCAGGCCCGTTGTGAATAGGAGAGACTTTCTTCGTACCACCGGAGTTGTTTAGCCAATTCATTCACCGTGGGTTCGTCATGGTCTTTCCATGTCATTACTGCCAATGAGCTAGCATATGATGATGGTGCACTCCATACAAACTTCTGCCACATGCATCATGTACACTTGACTTCATCTGGATCTGTGGATATTTGTCCGTTTTCTAGGTCCTCATCAATCACCTTCCCGTACGGCTAATTCCTTCAGGTACTGGATTCCCTTCTCCATAGTGGTCCACTTGCCTGGTAGACATACTTCTTCCTTGAAGGGATACCTTTCCTTCACAGCTGACAGGAGATGCCTCCAGAGGATGAAGAATGTGCTCCATCTCCAATTGCTTTGTCAATACCTGCATCCCTAGCAATGGGTCCCAGGTGCCTGGCTTCCCTGCCCTCTAATTCCAGACTATTGGCTCTGGTGTACCAGCACCAGAGCAGCCAGGTGACAAGGTGGTCACCTGGATGATGACCAAAATCTTTTTGCATATCTCGTAGCTCACGCTGGGATAGGCCTCGGGTAGTTTTTGATGCTTTTATGATATCTTCCTCTTCATCTTCCCATTCATGCTGTGAGAAAAATCTCAAATAATTTTCTTCAGACAGGACCTTCTGTAAAGCTATTTTATTTGCGATTGCAGTGGCGGGCATCCTGCCAATTAGGAGCGCATTTTAGTAAATATATCATAACCTTTTATTCCTTATTACCTGACACCTGATCACCTCCCCTGTTCCCTCATTATCTGAGTACTACAGGTTCACAAGCTACTCAACGCTCCTCTATACCATATGCATACAATTTTTTTTCTTCAACCCTTTAATTTCTCCTTTTTCACATTTTTTTCTCTTTTCTTATGTTTGGAGAACTTGTGATCTTTGTTTTAGTGTTCTCACTCTTCTCATCCTGTTTTTCTCAAGCTTCTACCTTATTTTGGAACAGTGAGGCCTTCTACTGTCCACTTATCTACTTAGCATTTCTCCTTGTTATGACTACCCAACTACCTTTGAATACAGAAAATTAGTTCTCTACTGCAAAAACACAACTTAGTTTCTCACAATTCCCCCCCGTTCTTTTCTTACTCCTATTGTTTTTTTTGCACCTCTTCACATACCGCACTCTTGAGGTTTTCCAGCATTAAGGCCCAATATTCTTCTTCGGACGTTACAGGGGATGACAGATATACAATGCCATTATTATTACAATAACAACAAATAGTTGTTTGAGCCAGTTTTATTCAGGTAACCACGAAGTTAGTTTCTCCCAAATGTTTCTAAATCACCAGGAAGTGTCATCTTGATCTACTCTATGTAGGATCTTTATGCTAGAGAATTTTACTAGAGCATTATCCAACAATTATTTTGAGTCAGAACTCGGGAGATGTTCTGGATTAATTGGAAATGCTGATTTTTCCCTCCATCCTATCACTAATCCATTGAGAATAGGTATTACTAAGATAAACTTAAAATACATAATTTATATATATATATATACACCCCTATAATAATTACAAAATAATAATTAAGAAAAACAATAAAAATCACAAACTAATAAGGATTCTTCTGGTGGGGATTAAATACCTCCCTTTCTCCCACTTCCTAGGAGTGTTCCCTGTAAACACTCCAATTCTGTGTAATTTAATCCCTTTTACTCATTAATTCATTAAGAATTCTTCTAAGAAGAAGTTAAAAAATAGATAGTTTAAAATAGTTTCAACCTTAAAAGTCTTTGTTAATGCAAGTATCAGGGTTAATTGATGCTTTTACCCAGGTATGAGTCCACCCTTTCTCAGACGTTTTTACTGTCGACTCAGTAGTCAGGAGCACTTGGAACAGTCCATCCCACTCAGGTTGCACTTTCAGTTCTCTCCATGTTCACATCAGATCCCAATCTCCTGCTCAGAATGGATGGATCAGGACTTCCAAGGGTGGGTGGGGTTTGAGCTAATGATCCACAGGTCCTGGGAGATGACAAAGAGGACGACAGCCCAAGTATATATTTCTTAAGAAAAGCATCTTTTGTCTCAATTTGAGGTAATTCATTCCCTTTGTCCATGTACAGCAATCCAAATAATATTTTATATGGTGAAACTCCCACATCTTTTCTTGGTGCCAAAGGCAAGCACTTTGTTTGGGAAGCGGAATTTCCAGACCTTAGTCAATTGTTTCTTTACTGTCTGATCTGCTCCACCCTTCCAGAAGAGGAAGGATGCCAAGGAGTGTGAAATTTCCCCTTGATTGCTAGAGTCCACATTAGCCCTTGCAATATTTCTGACATAAAGTTATTTCCTTGGTCAGAGTCAATATTTTCAACAATTCCATACCTGGAAGTTATTCGTTCTAGAATTACTTTAGTTACTGTGTTTGCAGTAGCAGATACTGAAGGGAAAGCTTCCACCCACCCTGACAAATGATCGACCAAGACTAATAAGTATTTAAATCTACCTGTTCTAAGGAGTTCTGTAAAATCTACCTGTACATTTTGGAAGCATTGAATTCCTGGTTCTCACCCCCCTTTAGGCTGACTGAGGATAATTTCCCTATTTACCTTTTGACATACTACACAACTCCTGCATACTTGTTCAGCTGGAGTGTATATATATTGCTACACATACATATTTCCATAGCACAGTGTCACACATTGCTTTAATTCCCCAATGACCCTCTTGATGCAAAACAGTTAATATTTGCCTCATTAGCACTTTATTCAGCATTTCTCTCCCATCAGGGAGTATCTGTTTTCCTTTGGACTTCGTGACTCCTAATTCCTTAAAAACCTCTTTCTCTTAAAACTTTTTAGTTCTTTTTAGTTTGGGATAAGGGTAGCTCAACACTTCCCTGAATCCTGTCTGGATTTATTCTTTGTTCTCCCTCAGACACTAGATGCCCTAAATACTTGACTTCTCTTTCTACATATTGTAATTTATTTTCCAATACTTTCAAGCCCTGTTTTCCCAGGAAGTTGAATAGCTTGTTAGTGGCTTTCTTCACAACTGTTTTCTCCTGCCCTGACAATAAAAGATCATCCACATATTGTAACAGTAACACCTCCTCCAGAGGTTGAAATAGCTCCAAAATCTGTTCTAGAACTTGCCCAAATAAATCGGTGGTCCTGTAAACCTCTGAGGTAAAACTGTCCATCTGTATTGTTGCTTCCGCCCCATTTCAGGGTCTTTCCACTCAGAGGCAAATATATCTTTGCTCCCAGGGTCTAAGAGCACCCCATTAATAACACCATTATTCTAGCCTAACAATTTACTATTTGAATGCCCAATTTCATTATCAAATCCCTTACCAACAAGTTAGTCCCTGCCTCGGGTGCATACAATAATTGCCCAGTGATCATTTATCATTTTATCCCTAGCCTCAGCTTGGTGTCCCCAAAAAGTGGCACTATTATCCCAGTCCCTTCTACCCCCATTACATGTAGGGTTTCATTAGTTAATTTAAGCCCTGATACTTTACAGGCTAGTAATGACCTAGCTGCCTCAGTGTATTGGGTTCACATGGCAAGGATCTGGTAGTGGCGGGGGGGCTGCAGTGGTAGCCCCTGTGAGAAGAATCCAGCAGCTGCCCCATGTTAGATAAGGGCCAGTTTCCGCCAGCCCCAAAGGGTCCACTGCTGCCCAGAGCCAAGCCATGAGCAATGTGGTTTGCGCCTCTATGAGAGCACATCCAAGAAAAGGAAAAAAAAACCTGCTGCACAACATCAGCTGGGAGAGTGAGGAGTGAGAAACCTCCCTGCAAACACCAAGGTCAGTGCAGAGGAGGGGGAGTGCTGTGCAGAGGTGCTCCAGGTGCTGGAGCCGAAGCCCCCCCCGCAGTCCACAGAGAGGCCCCTGGTGGGGAAGGCAGACCCCCCTGCAGCCCATGGTGTACCACAGCAGAGCAAATTTCCACACTGCAGCCCGTGAAGAGGAGCTCATTCAGGAGCAGGTGACGGGGGGGGGGACGGGGGACGGACACACAGACACCCCAGGGGGTCCCAAGCCGGACCAACCTACTCCTGACTAATAGACCCCGTAGCACAGACCCACACCTTGAGCACCAAATAACCTGTTTTTCACTGCCCATGGAGAAACCCACACAGCACCAGCCCAGGAAGGTCGGCTCCTCCCGAAAGTCCCTCTATCTCCAGCCCTCTGCCTCACTACCCAGCACACTGTGAATACCATTGGTTTCGCTCTCTACTTTTCCTTCTCATCCCCCGTCCTGGCATAAACCTTCATGCTACCTGCACTGTTCACTTCATCCTCCCACCTTCTGGAGCTTTTTCTGCATACCTAGCCAAGCTTTAATCACAAAAGGAACTTTAATGAGCCCTTGGGCTACCGGGTCCTCAGGATTCATCCCCGAGTACTTTCTAATTCTGACCCCGAGTCTCTCATAGGATTTCTGTGTTGTGGGTTGTTATTATCCCAGTTAGATAAGCAGATATTTCTGCTCTATCGGAATTACTCTCCTAAACATTCTTCTCCAGTGAATAACATAATCAAGATTGACATTTCCCCCACCAGGAATACAAATTATGCCTTAAAAATGGATTTGACTGTTCTGCTAGGCCCTCAATTAAAGACTCCATTTCCTTCTCAAAACTCCTAATCTCTCTCCTGGTAAGGGGGGAGTGGCACCAGCTCCGTGGCACCCCTGCATAGCCCTGAGGCCCCATCGGGACTCCCCCGCCTCCACTCCTGCCACTCCACCCTCCCCGGCGCAACTTCTCCAGGGACAGTGACTTCTCCAGGGACAGCGTCAATTGCTGCCCCTCTCTTCCCTCCTGGAGCAGCTGCCGCTGCCTCTGGTGCAATATTAGGATTATAGGGAGCATAACTTGATTCCTCCTCCGAAAAAGGAGTCTTATGAGTCATGAAAAACTGACTCCACAATCACATTGATCCTTGCCTAGCCAGGGCTGTTCCTGTCTGGGCCTCCTTTTTCCTTCTTCCCTAATAACTGCTATCAGCCTCTTCTGCATGTTAAATTGAGGAAGATAAAAGTCCTCTCTCCTTCCAAATTGCCCCGTGTGCATGCACCACACCAAAGGCATATTTCAAATCTGTCCAAATGTTTGCCAGCTCAAGAGCTCTTATCAAGGCAATGATTTCCACCTTTTGGGCTGATGTTTGTTACCGCATATCCTGTGAGGCAAAATCCCTGCCGGACAAAGCTGCTGCCGTCTGTATACCAATCCTCCACATCATCTAAGGGTGTTTCCTAGAAGTCTGGTCAGCTGGAGTATACCGTGTCCATGGTCTTGATGCAATCATGAGTGGGTGATCTGGAAACTCTGTTACTGAGAAAAGAGGCTGGGTTCACAGTATTAGTGCAAAAAATAAATTAGTAAACTAATAGTCCATGATACACATTCCTTTTCTTCTTCAGTAGCTATCATTTGCATATTGCAACAGTGTCCCCTTTTCCCGATGGGGTCTTTCAAATTTCAAGATCACAGGCTAGTTGTTTCCCGAATATGGTGGGGCTATTCTTGAACCCCTGTGGTAACACTGTCCATGTAAGCTGAGTTTTCCATCCCCTATTAGGATTTTCCCATTCAAAGGCAAAGAGTTTCTGGTTTTCAGTTGCCACGGGCAGGCAGGAAAAAGCATCCTTTAAATCCAGTACCATAAACCAAACTTGACTGTTTTTCTCATTTTGTAATTCCAATCATTTTTGCCAATTTAAATTTCAAGCTTTGCAAAAAAACAACAACAACAACAAAAAACACGCCTTTTCCTGTTGGCCAGTTGCTCCTATTACATTTACAGACCAATTAACACAGAGAAAGAAGCTCCCTTAACCAACAAAAATTCAAGCCTCTCTCTTCTTTCCCTAGCTTTATTTCAACCAGTGGACCTGCTAGGGCAGGTGCCCCAGGTCCCCGTTATTCCTGACTGTTGTAAGTTTATCCTGCAGCCTAAGAAAATTTCTTTCTGATATCAGAGGGGCAATTGCCCTAGAAAGAGGCTAGCCAATTGCTACTGTTTTCTGAAGCCATGTCCAATTTTTTTTTTTCTTCATTGCATTTCAAAAGTTGGTCCAAAAACTCCATAAGGGTTTCTTTTGGACCTTATTTGAACAAATTCTCAATTCCCAATTTAACCAGATTTTGGTATAGCCGTTCATAATTTAGAGTGATTAGGGTCTCAGTTGGGGGGGGTCGGTCAGGGGAATGCAATCGTTGAAAGTTCCCTGAGCCATTGGCAATCTGAGCTCATACGTGAACTCAGGTTGTTTTAAGAGTTAGCTGCTTTTCTGTTTCCATTACAACTCTCTTGGACCCATCATGGTCCCTCTGCCCCAGAAGGCTCACACCCGTGATTTAGAGATCTCAGCCTCAGGCTGAGGCAGAACTATTAACATCCCTACATCCTCTTTCCCTGCTCATTCAACTTCAAACAGCTTTATCAAATACTACATGCCACACCTTTAACACCTTCAACAACCCTTTTAACATTTCCTTTATCTTTCTCCAGCCTGTAATTTTCTAATGCCAGCACCAAAGGCTCAGTCAGGGGCCAACTTAATTCCATACCTTTTCCCTCCAAGATGCTGAAACAACATGTCAGTATACAACATTTCATCCCCGTTTCCCTTCTCTCCTCAAAAACATTGATTGCAAGATATTTTTATAGTCGATTGATCCATAATGGCCATTTAGCTTATATAGTGGCCACCATTGAGTGCAATACTTAATGGAAGTCCTCTTGCTTTCTGTGCCCCCAGTTCTAACAATATCCTTCCAATGTGCCAATATGCAGCGAAGGAGGCTTTCTTTAAAACGTCTTTGTTTTGGATATTACCCATTTCCTTGATTTCCCATTCCCATTTATTTATTTATTTATTACTACTCCTTATTAGATACTGGCCCTTGTTTCAATTTCCACACAAATCTTTTTATTGCAGGTTTTTACGGTCTTTTCCTAATCTTCTTCCCAAATGTCCCAGTTCTCTGGGATTAAACTCTTCTATTCACATACAAACTTTACTGCTTCAGATTATTAGTGAGCCCCGTTCTAAACATAAATCTACAGGACTTTGGGAAAACACCTCGGCCTTCTGTCTTCTAGGCAAACGATACCACCTTTTCCACAAAATTTACATTTCAACAGGACCGAATTTTAAGCCAAATGCCAAATTTTCTCATGCACTTTCTTAGTAAGTCCATACAAAACAAGGAATCACTCCTGTGTATCTATCAATATGGGGGTTTAAAAGGTATTGAGGCCTAAATAAATTCGCTTTCCCCCTTCTTAGCAAATTCCCAGGGCTCAAGCCCAAACCACCAAAGTGACTCTCTCTTTTCTGCCACTTTGATGTGGCAGATGAGTCAGCCCTCTCCCCCCCCCAATACTTGGGAAACTGACCAAACACCACAGCGAATATACCAAAACTTCTAAACTGTTACTTAGATAATGCTCCCACCTTCCTCCTTGTCACACTCAAAACATTTAAGAGCAAAAATAGGATCACAAGATACACTACCAGGCACATATATTGGGCACCACCATGAACACTTGGATAAAACAGCACTTCTTTTCGGTCTGTCATGCACTTCGTTCGTCTCCGGCTGCTCCCCTCCTGGAGAATATGGAACCACAGATCAGAACTATGCACTCACTTCGCAGCGATGCTGTGTCTCACTCACAGCACAATCATGCAATCACACAGAGAGGCCCCTAGCACATCTCATTCATACCACAAGAATATATAATTTAGAATGATAACCAACCAAACAAATATTGTCTCTGACTGTGTTCTTCGTGGAGTGACTCACTCCACTTTGTTTCAAACACATACACTTACACAAATACTTTCAACACAAAATACCTGGACATTTACAAATAAGACATACAATTATTAACACTCCAGTTAGTATCTGTCCAGCAGCTGCAAACATTACCCAGGTGACCTTGTCACAATTGTGAGAGGCCCGCCTAACCCTTCTCCTGCTTCTTATATAGTCATTAGCAGGTCCGTCCTGGCTCCCAAAAATGGGATGCAGCGGTAACCTCGGATTTGCTCAGTCTACTCCCAAGATCGCTAGCGGCCACTTTATCGGTCACCAAATCCACCTTGACCGCTCTATTGGTCAGCCTGTAGGGTACCCTTCTCCTTTACGGGGACTATGCTGCATGCCAGACGTCTCTGCGCGATTTACCAGCTGCCCCGGCCACGCGTACGACTTACAGGCCCTTCCTGTATTGTAAAACATACCGCTTGTCTGCAGCTTCAGGAGGTCCTTGTCTGCTCCTGTGGTGAGCGGCTGGGAGTGGAGTCCCCTCCGAGGAAAATACTCAGGGTGCACCTAGGGGCGTCCGCTCCGCAGTCGGTCCCACAGCCGAGCAGAGTGTCTCCTGGCTGGCTCGCCAAATGAGTCACAAAAAACTGACTCCACAATCAGTAAGATTGTAAAGTAGGTATGTTTATTCAGCGCTGGGCAGCACGGGGGTAGTCCCACCAAAGTCGTGGGTGCAATTCGCCGGCTTGTATTCTCTTTTATCCCCTAAAATATTACATATGCATTAAGTTTCTCAACACACCTATGCATATTCATTTCCTAGCTCTGCCTAGCCCCGTGTCATATGCTAATTATCTTATCAGTCTTTCTGCGCTTGCGTAGTACTCTCTGGTGGTTGTCCGGATGAAGTAAGACGTCTTCATCAGAGTTGAACTTTTCACCCTTTCTCCCTGCGCATGCTCTCTGAGCCCTTGGTCACAATCTGGGCCATAATGTTGGTATGGTCCGGTTCTTCAGGGTCCAAGGGGCTCCTGTTATCTCAAGGCCTTGCATGTTTGACATTCTTTATCTTGTCTTTTTATAAACAGTCCTCCTTATCTCTAAGCCCTTTTGCAAACAGTCCTCCTTCTCTCTGAGACCTTGGTCACAGTGTGAACCATAAGGTTGGTTTGATCTGGTCCTTGGGGTCCCAGGGGCTCATCTGGAGGCCTAAGCACAGCACAGGCACAGTACATCACAAATGTAGCACATATTAAGCAATGAGTGTTGCCTACATATTTATTCTTAATCAGTCACTCTCTAATTTCTAATCCCATGTTTCACTTATTGTTTACATATAAACTTAAAGCCTGAATTTTCATCAGACCCGTATTTTGGTCAAAATACTGAAGTTCCTTTTATTGACTTTTTAGGCCAGACAATTATACATCTAACCATTTTTTAACTATTTTTTTAATCTTTTCCCCTAGTTTTTGGGTTGTTTTCATTCTCTCCAAAGGACTATCTTTAGGCACAGTCCTGGGGTCTCCAGCCCCACCCTGCTGACTCTTGGAACCCTTAATCCCCAGCTCTTCCTGAGGTGCTGCTGTGGATTTTACCACCCACAGTGTACCACACGCCTTCATCTAGGATTAGGACAGAGGTGGGGTGTACTGCCAAGCACCTCACTTCACCTGCTCAGGGTACCGTACGCCTAAGGGCCCAAACCCCTGAGACTCTCTTTTGCTTGTCTCTTTCGCTTCATCCTTCTCCAGCCGAGGGGACTTCATTCGTACCCCTGCGGGACTACAGAACTTCGCGGATCGGGACTCCACACTCGCTTCACACTAAAAGTGAGTCTCATTCACATTCCACAAAAGAGTCTCCTGGAACCCAACCTGAGGCAGTATACAGTAAAGTTTCCCTTACCTCGGTCCGTGCACAGCTTCCCGGTCTGGGTTATCAGCAGTAATCCCTGTGCCTGTACCGTGTTTGTGCTGTGTCTGGGCTGTGTCTGTGTATGTCAGTGCTGGCCTCCCTTCTCCCGAGAGCTTTGCAGGGCCTGTCTTCAGATAAACAGACTCAGTCCTTTGCCAGCCATACCGAGATGACCCACCTCCCCCGAAGGGACCGCTGAAATCAGCAGGGTGCACCTTCCTGTCTGTGGTGGCACGAACTCTTCAGTAGGCGACAAGATCCTGGATGAGCCCCCAAATTGTGAGAAAACTCTCAATAATTTACTTCAGACAGGACCTTCTGTGAAGCTATTTAATTTCACGATTGCAATGGAAGGCGTCCTGCCAATTAGGAGCGCATTTTTTGTAAACAAAAAATGTTTTTCTCAAGCTTCTACCTTATTTTGGAACAGTGAGGCCTTCTACTGTCCACTTATCTACTTAGCATTTCTCCTTGTTATGCCTACCCAACTACCTTTGAATACAGAAAATTAGTTCTCTACTGCAAAAACACAACTTAGTTTCTCACAGTGTGATGGCCCAGCCACTGCAGAGTAGCCTATCTTGTTGTCTTCACAGAATCACAGAATCACAGAATTTCTAGGTTGGAAGAGACCTCAAGATCATCGAGTCCAACCTCTGGCCTAACACTAACAGTCTCCACTAAACCATATCCCTAAGCTCTATGTCTAAACGTCTTTTAAAGACCTCCAGGGATGGTGACTCCACCACTTCCCTGGGCAGCCCGTTCCAATGTCTAACAACCCTTTCGGTAAAGAAGTTCTTCCTAAGATCCAACCTAAAACTCCCCTGGCGCAATTTAAGCCCATTCCCCTGTCCTGTCACCAGGCACGTGGGAGAAAAGACCAACCCCCACCTCGCTACAGCCTCCTTTGAGGTACCTGTAGAGAGCGATAAGGTCACCCCTGAGCCTCCTTTTCTCCAGGCTGAACAAGCCCAGCTCCCTCAGCCGCTCCTCGTAGGACTTGTTCTCCAGGCCCCTCACCAGCTTTGTCGCCCTTCTCTGGACTCGCTCAAGCACCTTGATGTCCTTCTTGTAGCGAGGGGCCCAAAACTGAACACAGTATTCGAGGTGCGGCCTCACCAGAGCCAAGTACAGGGGGATGATCACCTCCCTAGCCCTGCTGGTCACACTGTTTCTTATACAAGCCAGGATGCCGTTGGCCTTCTTGGCCACCTGAGCACACTGCTGGCTCATATTCAGCCGACTATCAACCATCACTCCCAGGTCCTTCTCTGCCAGGCAGCTCTCCAACCACTCATCTCCCAGCCTGTAGCTCTGCTTGGGGTTATTGCGCCCCAGGTGCAGGACCCGGCACTTGGCCTTGTTGAACTTCATGCTGTTGACCTCAGCCCATCGGTGCAGCCTATCCAGATCCTCCTGCAGAGCCTTCCTACCCTTGAGCAGATCGACACATGCACCTAACTTGGTGTCATCTGCAAACTTACTGAGGGTGCACTCAATGCCCTCGTCCAGATCATTGATGAAGATATTAAAGAGGACCGGCCCCAGCACCAAGCCCTGGGGAACGCCACTAGTGACCGGCCTCCAACTGGATTTGACTCCATTTACCACGACTCTTTGGGCCCGGCTATCCAGCCAGTTTCTAACCCAACGAAGCGTGCGCCAGTCCAAGCCAAGAGCAGCCAAGCCAAGCCAAGAGCAGCCAGTCCAAGCCAAGAGCAGCCAAGAGCCGTCTTCTTCCTCCCCAGTTTGAGTAGGAGTTCCTCTGCATTCTAAACAACCTGAATTTCTCATCCATTGTTTCATCTTGGTTACAGGGGCAACTTGCACTGCTACCGTCCATTTCCTTGACCCAGCCGCAGGGCCAGTCACAGGGATTGGAACAGCTGCAGGGCCCGTCACAGGGGTTGGAGTGGCCGCTGTGCCCGTAACAGGGTTTGGAACGACCGCTGGGCCCATCACAGGGGTTGTAGTGGCTGCTGGGCTTGGAGTGGCGGCTGGGCCTGTTATAGGGCTTGGAGTGGCAACAAGTGCTGGAATGGCCGCAGGGTCCGTCATAGGGGTTGGAGTGGCTGCAAGGGTTGGAGTGGCCATTCAGCCTGTCACAGGACTTGGAGTGGCCGCAGGGTCTGTCACTAGGTTGATAGTGGCATTGATTGCAGCTCGATAAGCATAGGCCAGACCCCAGCACGTTGCAGTGATTTGTGTCTCTTTGGAACTGCCAGAGCGATGACACCCTTTTTTCAAGCATTCTACCAGTTTTTTAGGATTTTGCAGTTGTTCAGGGGTGAATTTCCAAAGCACTGGAGGTGCCCACTGCTCTAGATGCCTGCCCATGTCCTCTCACACTCCCTGCCGCTCACAACTATCCTGCCTCAGGACCAATCTCTGGATGGCATTCCTAAGTAGTTGTTTAACCTTAAAATGTGAAGCGCATTCAGGAGACAATAACAATAAGAACATGCTGGTCTGAGTATCCCAAGGATATTCAAAATCTTGAAGAACTATCGTTCATAACTACCTTGGAGGAAAAGAGGGTGGTGAAGGAGAAAGGGAGAGTGAACAAGTAGGAAAAAATATCTTCCCCTGTCCCCTCCACAGATTAGATCCCTGAAGAAAAAATGTAATAGGTGTAATTGTTAATAGTTTCTGAGATACGGTTTCCAAAGTACAGTCGATGACAGTGTTGAGTACAAATACCAGGTTAGTCTCATGACCAGAAATTTTATCACATCATAAGCCAGTTTTACACCATACAGTAAAATAACAATCTGAAACCAGCCCCTGGAAAAGGATAAGCAGCACGACAGGGAACACATACAGTAAGTAATATGCTATATAAGTCAATTTGGAAAACACGCACAGCAGACCTGAGATCAAAGCAATCAACATTGTGACTCACAATGATTAAGCACATCTAATACTTATACCAATTTTGGTTTAACACACTCTGGTCACATCTGTCGTTATCTCAACCATTTGTGCCCCATGTTGGGCGTCAAAAGAACTGTTGTGGTTTAACCTGGCTGGCAGCTAAGCACCACACAGCCGTTTGCTCACCCTCCCCCCTCCCTCTCCGGAATGGGGGAAAGAATCGAAAACAAAACATGAAAGCTTGTGGGTTGAGATAAAACAGTTTAATAGGACAGAACAGAAAGGAAAATAATAATGATAATAGTACTACTACCACAAATGTGTATGAAACAAGTGATGCACAATGCAATTGCTCACCACCCGCTGACCATTGCCCAGCCTATCCCTGAGCAGGTGGTCCCCCCACCCTGGCCAGCCAACCCATATTAATTGTTCAGCATGACATCAGATGGTATGGAATACCCCTTTGGCCAGTTGGGATCAGCTGTCCTGGGTCTGTCCCCTCCCAGCTCCTGCTGCACCCCCATCTTGCCCGCTTGCAGGACAGAGCGAGAAGCTGAAAAGTCCTTGGCTTTTTTTACTGAAGAGCAGTAAGCACTGCTTTGCAACAATTAAAACATCAGTGTGTTATCAACATTATTCTCATCCTAAATCCCAAACACAGCACCCTACTAGCTACTAGGAAAAAAATTAACTCTATCCTAGCTGAAACCAGGACATGACACTGCAGTACACTGGGCACAGGTGTCTACTAAAGCCTTATATTTCTGTGCGTCTGACATGCAATGCTGTCAAATCCTCACAGTCCAATAAACTCCAGACCAGCCATTATCCATCATATGTGAAAAGTCGTAGAAGTCCAGTGAAGTTCCCTGTGACTGGAAAAGGGGAAACATAACCCCTATTTTTAAAACGGGAAAAAAGAAACACCCAGGGAACTGCAGGCCAGTCAGTCTCACCTGTGTGCCCAGCAAGACCATGGAGCAGATCCTCCTGCAAACTATGCTAAGGTACGTGGAAAATAAGGGCGTGATTGGTGGCAGCCAGCATGGCTTTGCTAAAGTCAAATCATGCCTGACAAATTTGGTGGCCTTCTACAACAGGGTTATAGCATTGGTGGATAGGAGAAGAGCAACTGACATCGTCTACATTGACTTGTGCAAAGCATTTGACACTGTTCTGCACTATGTCCTTGTCTTAAAATTGGGGAGACATGGATTTGATGGATGGACCACTCAGTGGATAAGGAATTGGCTGTGGTGATGCAAATTGAGCTGCCTTCAACTTGCAGCAATTGAACACCATACACCATCCCTCCTGCCCTGATGGAGCATTATGACAGATGGGGCCCAAAGTCATGGACTAAATGAACTCAACAGACATTTTAGAGGGATGGTCCATAGCCTAAGAGAATGATATCTTTGTACATATATATACACACAGGAGTAACAGGAAGGGTGGTGGTGATTAATGAAGATGTATAGGAAAGTGTGAGGTGATCATGATGTAAATGGTATAGAATAAGGAATAGATATTGATCTGGTCTTTGGTTAGGACATGTGTCATAATGACTACATGGACACCAGGGTTTCTTTTAGGATCAATAACTTCAACTACTTTATTGAGGACAGGTTCCCTTCTTATATCATTTGCAGCAGTACTTTTCCACTAACTATTAATTGGTTAAATATTTGCCTGGCAACAGCAAATATTTAGCAACTTCCATGTCTTAACCTTTGAGAATAAGCAGTTTGAGACAGCAAGGCCTCTCCTGAATCACCCTTCTTTGTTCCTTCTAACTTGTTTACATTCCTCATGACTTCATCATTCGGACTCTGATGTTATCACCAACTATGGGGCTTGTTGACCCCCATGGCAATACTCCCACAGGGATAGAATTTATTTTCTTCATAGTGGCTGGTATGGTGCTATGTTATGAATTTGTAATGACAGTAGTGCTGATAACACACTGATGTTTTAGTTTTTGCTGAGCAGTGCTTACATACTGCTTCTCATGCTACCTCGCCAGTGAGTAGGCTGTACGGCCACACTCAAAGAGCTGCAGTCAGCAGCTCATTGTCCAGGTAGAGACCAGTGACTAGTGTTGTCCCTCAGTGGTCTTTTTTGGGACTGATATTATTTAGCATTTTTGTTGGTGAAATGGACAGTGGGATTAAGTGCACCCTCAGAAAGTAGGTTGAGGGAGTTAGGTTTATAGCCTAGAGAAAAGAAGGCTCTGGAGAGACCTTATAGCAGCCTTTCAGCACTTAAAGGAGGCCTACAGAAAAGATGAGGGACTTTTTACCAGGTTATGTGGTGATAGGAGAAGAGGTAAAAGTTTTAAACTAAAAAATGGTAGATTTAGATTAGATGTAAGGAAGAAATTCTTTACTATGAGGGTGGTGAGGCACTGGAACAGGTTGCCCAGAGAAGCTGTGGATGCCCCATCCTTTGAGGTGTTCAAGGTCAGGTTGTATGGGACTTTGAGCAACCTGATCTAGTGGTAGGTGTCCTTGCCCATGGCAGGGGGGTTGGATATAGATGGTCTTTAAGGTCCTTTCCAACCCAAACCATTCTATTATTCTATGGTATATAATCCTCTTAGCCTCTTAGTTTTCATCTGCCTTTAGTAGCCACCACTGTCTGGAATGTGGTCCAAGTATGCAACCCATTATTGATGCCAGTGTGTGCTCATGGCCATGACATTCAGCAGACCTTTTGTGTTCTCAGTTTATCAGTTCTTGTGGATTCAACAGGATTGCTAGTTTTAGGAGCTTATCAGTCCTTGGGAGACTTTCACATGTTATCTTCTCAGCATGGGTTTTTCTTCTTTGGCCTGCTCTTTTCTGGTAACTATTGCTCCATCCACACACATATGCACCTATAGAGCCAATTCACACAAATTTGTACAGAAGAGACTTTTATGACAGTTCTTTATGTTGTGTATACTTACACTATAGAACACTGTACTGCAGGATGATGTGGGTGTTAGACATTTACATAGTTTTTAAAAAGCAATTGGTAAATTCTCAGAAGAATTATTGGCTGAGGATTATTAATACAAGGCCCCACATCTGGTTTAGGGAAGTCCTGAATTGTTTGTAATTGGGGAGCATTCTGGAGGCTAATGCTATTTATTTGCCCTGTCCTTATGCTTTTCCCCAAGGATGTGCAGTTGGCTCCAGCTGGGAACAGATTGAAAAAAAAAAAAAAAGGATTCTTTGGGGGAGGCTCGATAGGTGGGATATTTGGTTGCATTTTGGAATATAGCTACTCTGATAGTCCCTCTAAGCTTTAATTTATGAAACAGATAAGTTTTATTTACAAAGTAGATTAATTCATTTTCATTTTGCCCCTTAACCTGTCTGATGATTCTGTCTTGCAGAAAGCACCTCTACTGCTACATTACAGACCCAAAATGGAATTGCTGTAAGAGATCTTTATTGTCCTTCTGGACAGTTATTATTTTATTTTTTTTTTTGCAGAGACTATCATCTGACACCTTAGTGCAGCATTTAACTCTTATGTGATGTGAACCAACAGAATCATTTTGGAAGTCTGTAGTGCTTTTATAGCAGACTGTCCTGAATATTTCTAGTGATTTGCTGCATGGATTTTTGGACAAATATATATATATATATATATTTTTGTACAAAATGAAATAAATCACAACTCAACAGTACTCTACCAGCACTGAGTTTACAGGTAGTGAAAACATTTCACAGTTCCATGGAGCTCAGCCTGATTCATCTATTTGTAGCCATACAAAAATAAGTTAGAATGTTGTGGGAATGATTTAAAATGTTGCTTTTAACACCAAATTACTACATTTGCTTATTTTTTTCTTGAAACTTTACAACTTATTTCAGTATATCTTTCTGAGTTGTTCTTGTCTTATATAGTATGTCCAGTTTTGTCACCTTTAATCAAGTCATTCTATAGAACATTGAATATAGTGAATCATAGTGTATCATTGAATTAATGATACAGTGACTGGTAATGTTTATTATGCTGCATTATAAACTTCCAAAAAGCCTGGAGATCCAATTAGTTCATTAGTTTTATGCAATGTTTGATCTTTATTTTGTATTTCAGTAATGTTTTAATATCCTCACATTTGTGTGTTGTTTTGGGTTTAATAGAAATGAGTTCACTTGACTTTTTTTAAAATATTTTTTTAATAAGCCTTAATATTTTTGCCATGGAATACATTACGTCTGATTGTAACAAATACTCAGAAGTACTGAACTTGTGAAATTGTTTTAAAACAAATATGTCACATAATCAGAGATTGCAAAAAAATCAAATTTTACTTTAGTATTTGCTCTTTCATAGCTGTAAAAACTATGGTTGTTAGGCACCTTTTATTGACGCTGCAGAAGCTTCCATTTCACTAGATAAAAATTCTTCAGTTAACTGCAAACCAGTTCTGTGTTTCTTTCCCTGTTCTCTATATGAAACCATAACTATTTCAAGTGCAATTGATAGTTATCTTTGAGGTCAGATTAGATTACAGGGGTACCTTCTGACCTTATTTGATAATTTTGATTGTGTCAGTCCCTGAGAGATACAATATGTGTATGTGTGTCTATGTACAGATGTGCATGCACCTTAGAGAATCCACCTTCAGTAGTACTTAGCAGAGTATTGATTACACTGCTTGAAAGGCTTTTTAAAATAGTCATCTTCATAAAATTGTGGTAGTAGTTGAAAGTGATTTCTGCAAGCTTTATGCTGCATAGCATTATATATAGCATGGGTGTGTGTGTTTGACATGGGGTCTTAAGTCACTGAAAGAAGATAAGTAGTATTATTGGCAGCTGGTGGCTGCCAATAATTTTTAACTCTTTTAACTTTAACTTTTTTAACTTTTTAAAATTTAACTCTTGGATGAGTATTCCTGTCAGCTGAAAATGGCAGTTATATCAAACACTTTATTCTTTCATAAAATGTCAATGACTCAGAAAATCAGTTAGCCAGTTAGCACTGTCATGTTTCTTCCAGATGTGTTCCCCTACTTTGCAAGAAAGCATTGCTTAATGTTACTTGATAATGGGAGGTTGATTCCACAAGAGGCTTATTCAAGTATTCTAAATCCTATTGTCTCTTGAATTTTTCTGACATCATGTTGTTCTGTGCATCTTCCATGCTTTTCTTAATCGGGCTTTTCAGTTCTTTCCTAGTTTTGCTGTTGCTAGAGTGAAGTGTTAAGTTTGCTTGTTTTTCTTTGGGAATGGGGCCCTTGTTTTCATTTCAGTACCCATATGTGAATGGTAAGGAAGTTGAAAGAAATGTAAAGAGGAAAAAAAGTCTACTGAACTATGGGGGTGGTCAAGAAAGAGACACAGTAAGGCCAGTGGAATACTGCCATCTCTGCAAACAATGATGTGAGACCACTAATTTTGAACACCTGGGTTAGACAGGACTTCTTTATGTCAAAGCTTAGAGAACGTGCGTGATGGAATTAGAAGTTTGGTCCAGTTTTGCTGTATTGTTTCTGTACTTGCTTACCTATAATTTAGCTTTTAGCTCATTTTAGCATTAATACAAGTGGCAGAAGAGGACAGGTGAGATCTAATTAATCTACATTTTTGGTAGTTTTTCCACAGAACAGTGGATGCAGGTGACATAGATGTGTGTGCAAATTGACATAATAGGCCTTTCTGCAGCTGTTCATGTCACTATCAATGTATACTTCCCAGTGTAAATCAGGGTCTGGTTCCAGTTGTTGAAGCCCCCAGAGAGTGCAAATATGGTTATAAATACCCATCCTCCATGTACCCTAAATGTACCTGATGTAGACATGGAGCTCAAACCCATAGACCATATAAATGCCTAATTCTTCAGGTGCAATCTAAGGGTTTAATAAATACATCTGTGATTGGTCTACCTCAGTATATGTACACCATGGAAACTTATTGCAAAATCAGATGTTGATGCAGTGTTGTTGAAGTTTATTGAGATTTTAGTGTTAGTTCTACAACTGAAAGAGGTTAGCAGTTACAAACATGTAATTTCAGAAAGCACTCAGCCATTCAGTTCTAACTCTTGCTCTAACAGTCTGTAGTACAGAATACGTAATTGCATTTGGAATCACTTGAATTTGTTATGGTGCTATATCAATATATTTAAATCTGTTTATATAGGTATGCATCTGTAGCCAGTGTTAACACTTATAGCTGGTGATTACTCATAATTCTATCTGTGTTTAATCTGATAAAACCTCAGCAATGTTAAAAAAAAACAAACACAAAATAAAACAAACAACCCACACCTCACAGCCCTATTTTTTCTCATCATGTCACAATATATTTATTCCAAAAACTTATTTCCCATGGGGAGGGATGGGATGGTGTCTACACAATTTGTTTGCTTTCTAGCTTTATAGAAAGACTACACTACAACTGTTAATTAAAGTCAGAGGCAAGTCTTGGGGTCAAAATTCAGTTTTATTTCTTTGAAGCTTAAGAAACAGTTGGTTTAATGTCAAAGTTATATTGGGTAAAACAATGCTGACTTTTTAAACTTTGAAATCTTAAAGTTGGGCTCAGTATAGATATTTCTTGAAACTTGCTGAGGTCATGATTAATTTATTTTGATCTTAATGAAGATCCCATTACTGTGAAGTAATTTTTACATCCGCTTATGCTGGTAAACAATTGAGGTAAAGGCTATCTTATATCATTATCCTCAGCAGCAATGAGACTGAATTATCCCAGGTTCAGAGCTTCTGTAGATATAGTTTTCATTAAAAATAGGTAATTCACAGAAATATATATAATATTGTATTTAAATAAGATTTGTGAACTTGAAAAAGTTAACTTTATAAAAATTATTTATTATATTAAGCATTCTGTTTTATTTTGTCATCTGAGTATTTTTGGTTTCAAAGGTCTGGCTTTATTTGCATATAAGAACAAAAAAGATTTTACAGATTCTTTTTATATGAAGTTTGAATGCCTTTTATTTATATGTCTTTGCGATGTATGGCTAAAGAGCATTGATTATTCTTTTGTCCAGTGGGTCAGAAACATGCATTTATACGGCATGCGTTTAAATTGTAAATTTAGCATCTACTAAACTGAAAAGGAATGTAGGAGGGAATTTTCATATATATTCAGTGGGTTTTTGCTTTGGATTTTCATTTGTGGGTTTTGTTGTTTTGTGTTTAAGAATGAAGTCTGGAATTTTATGGGGTTGTAAAATGTGTAAGTGCAAGAACTCCCCATCAGCAATATTTTAAAATGAATTATCTAGCAAGAATTGTGGAAGTAATCTGCAAAAGATGCAGCCTATCTAAAATTGTATTTTGCCATTGTTATGTTTGGTATCTTTGTGTGTCATCTAAACTGGGAATATTTATTTGTATTGGTTGTGCAATAATATACACAGCACTTGTAACCTCTGATAACATGCAACTGCCAAAATAATACTACAACTATGATGGTACTATTTTTTTTCACTAGACCATGAACCTTTGAAAGCTTTTCTGGCTCTATTGTTATAATAGTATAATTAGTCTTAAGAGATTCACTTTGTTGTTGATGTTGTACCTACTGGATGGTAAAAGTGACTATACAGCTAGCCTATTTTCCAATTATATGAATCTTAGTTAAGCATAATAGGAAAGAGCCAACTAGTCTGTACATCAACACATTAAACTTAATAAATGTGTTTTGTCAGCAGTACTTAAGAAATGTATTTAGTACATAAAGCTGAATTGTATAGAGAAATCTAGTTTATGTATTTCCTATGGTAATTGATTCAGTTTGGACATTTCACCTGTAGATATTAATACAATCTATGCTTTAGTTCTTCTGCTAGAAGTTAATAGTTAATAACAAGAAAAAATGTCGTACACACTGGAATCATTGCATAAGATTCACTTAGCTACAACTGAGAGGTATTGTATTCTGTCTCTTTTAAAGGTGCAGAGAGAGCATTACAGTGCACAACATTAGCATAGAAAAATAATTTAATGTCTGCTTTCCTCAAAATCTGTAATCAGGTACAGACACTCTCTAGGTACCTGCCATTTGTGAAAAGCCAACAGTTATATTTCTACAACAGAGTTTGATATGCCTATATACAAATCTAAAACTCCACTTCTGCTCATTGAGCCACTTGAGCGGATCCTCAAGACTTCTTGGAAACCTTTTGAAGCTGCCATGATCTGCTGAGGTCAGATTACAGGACAGAGGTTAAAAGTCCAATTCTGCAAATTCTTACAGCGGTAACTTTATTACTAACCTGGATGATTCCACTGAAGGCAGTGGAATTGCTTAAATGTGTGTCTGCAAGATGGAGTCCTAATTTTTGAAGGATGGATTGATGTTTCTGTAACATTTAACTTAAAGCATTGGTTTAATAGAGTTTTTATCTAAGTAATTTAATTGGACAAAAAGAGTTTGTTCTTTCTGCAACAGTATTAAATTAAGGTTAAAGTACAATAAGTTAGTGCAGTCACTAAACCTTTATCCTCAATATGTGGCATAATAGAAATACTAAAACTATCACAGTGTAAGACCATATTTTTGACTTGGTTTTGCTTGAGAGTTTACTTTTTATACTATTTCCTCTGTGATTTTTGTACTATTTGTGTATAGTTTTGGTCTGAATAGGTCTTTTGGGATTATTGCTTAATGTTTTGATTTTATGATAGTGATGCTTGTATTCAGTGTTTTGCCAAATAATATTATATGCTTGTTAATAAAAGTAAAAAAGCTAATTGAAATCCTGCAAGGCTGGTGGTAGTTGTTCCATTCCCCCCCACGCCCCAGCCCCCAGTACTATGAGAGCTAGTCCTTTATGTTCTTAAACACACAGATTGGAACAAGAATGACATACATGGTTCCATAATCAATATTTATCCCCATACTTTACTACTTATCATGCTGAAATTAACTATTAATGTCAGTTAATATCTTCTATTGAGGGGGTGGGGTGTAGGTGTTTTGCCATCTATATGTATTTGTGTATCTAAATATACTTACCATATATGTACATGTTACTTTAAGTTTTGCTTGCAACTGATGATGCTGATGTAGAGGGGTAGACTGGACTGTGACACAAGTAAAATTGAAATGCATACCAACCCAAATTTTTCTTACAGCATCTTCCTACAGTACTGCAAATTTACAGACTATTCTACTGTTCTTTGTATTGAGGAATGCAAAAGAGTTATTTTCCTGCTATCAGTTTAGGAACTGTCAAGAGCTTTTGATAGGTTCCAAGTCAGAGGTTTGTTCTTACATGCCATTCTCACACCAATGGTAGCCATGTATAATCATAGAATGAATCATAGAGTCATTCAATCATAGAATAGCTCGGGTTGAAAGGGACCTCAAAGATCATCTAGTTCCAACCCACCTGCCATAGGCAGGGATGCCACCCACTAGATCAGGTTGCCCAGGGCCTCATCTAACCTGGTCTTGAATACCTCCAGGAATGGAGTGTCCACAACCTCTCTGGGAAACCTTTTCCAGTGCCTCACCACCCTCTGAGTGAAGAATTTCCTCTTAACCTCTAATCTAAATCTCACCTCTTTTAGCTTAAACCATCCCCCCCTTCTCCTGACATTATCTATTTGAGCAGTCACTCTCCAACTTTTTTATGGCCCCTTTACATACTTAAAGGTTGCAATAAGGTAGCTCCAGAGCCTTCTTTTGTCCAGGCTGAACAGCACCAGCTCTCTCAGCCTTTCTTCGTAGAAGAGGTAATCCAGCCCCTTAATGATCTTTGTGGTCCTCCTCTGGACCCGCTCTAACAGATCAACATCCTTCTTGTGCTTGGGGCTCCAGACCTGGACGCAGTACTCCAAGTGGGGCCTCACAAGGGCAGAGAAGAGGGTGACAATCCCCTCCCTCGATCTGCTGGCCACTCATCTTTTGATGCAGCCTAGGATGCAGTTGGCCTTCTGGTCTGCAAGCATGCACTGCTGGCTCACATTGAGCTTTTCATCCACCAGAACCCCCAAGTCCTTTTCATGCTGATCTGCTCTCAATGAGTTCTTCTCCCAGTCTGTACTCATGTCCAGGGTTGCCCCAACCCAGGTGCAGCACCTTGCACTTGGACTTTTTGAACCTCATTAGGTTCACGTGGGCCCACTTCTCAAGCTTGTCCAGGTCCCTTTGGATGGCATCCCTTCCTTCTGTTGTATCAACTGCACCACTCAGCTTCATGCCCTTTGCAAACTTGCTCAATCCCACTATGTCATTGATAAAGATATTAAACAGTACCAGTCCCAGGACAGTCCCCTGAGGGACACCACTTGTCACCAGTCTCCACCTGGACATAGAGCCATTGACCACCGCCCTCTGGGTGCAACCTTCAAGCCAATTCCTTATCTACTGAATGGTCCACCCATCAGGTAAATATCTCTCCAATTTGGAGACCAGGATGTCAGGTGGGACTGTGTCTAAGGCCTTGCAGAAGTCCAGGTAGATGACATTGGTCGGTCTTCCTATGTCAACAGTCATTCCATCATAGAAAGCCACCAGATTGGTCAGTCATTATTTTCCCTTGGTGAAACCATGCTGGCTGTCTTGGATCACCTCTGTCTTGCATGTGCCTTGACATTGCTTCCAGGAGCATCTTTTCCATGATCTTTTCCAGGCACAGAGGTGAGACTCACCTGTCTGTAGTTCCCCAGGTCCTCCTTTTTACCCTTTTTAAAAATGGGAGTGATGTTTCCCTTTTTCTATTCACCAGGGACTTCACCTGACTGGCAAGACTTTTCAAATATGATGGAGAGAGGCTTGGCAATTACATCACCAAGTTCCCTCAGGACCCTGGGATGCATATCGTCAGGCCCCATAGACTTGTACTTGTTTAGTTTCATCAGGTGGTCTCAAACCTGCTCTTCACTTACAGTGGGAGAGAGAAGGGCTACAAAGATGGTGAAGGGCCAAGGGGAGGAGACATATGAGGAGCGGCTGAAGTCACTTGGTCTGTTCAGCCTGGAGAAGAGGAGGCTGAGGGGAGACCTCATTGTGGTCTACAGTTTCCTCACGAGGGGAAATGGAGGGGCAGGCACTGATCTATTCTCTTTAGTGATCAGTGATAGGACCCAAGGGAATGGTGTCAAGCTGTGACAGGGGAGGTTCAGGCTGGATATCAGGAAGAGGTTTTTCACCGAGAGGGTTGTCACGCACTGGAACAGGCTCCCCAGGGAAGTAGTCACAACACCAAGCCTGTCAGGGTTTAAGAAGTGTTTGGACTGTGCTCTTAGTCATATGGTCTGAATTTCTGGGTAGACCTTTGTGGAGCCAGGTGGTGGACTCAATGATCCTTGTGGGTCCCTTCCAACTTAGGATATTCTATGATTCTATGACTTTGCTCCCCCAGCCTCCATCTACGGGTTCAATGAAACGAAAGACTTGGCGTTGTGGTTTAACCCAGCCATCAGCTAAGCACCACACAGACGTTCGCTCACCCTCCCCCCCTCTCTGGGATGGGGGAAGAGAATAATAAAAAAAAATGTGAAAGCTTGTGGGTTGAGATAAAGACAGTTTATTAGGACAGAAAAGAAAAAATGATAATAGTATTACTAATAATAGTGTGTACAAAACAAGTGATGCACAATGCAATTGCTCACCACCCGTTGACCGATGCCCAGCCTATCCTCAAGCAGCCGGTCTGCCCACCCCAGCCAGACCCCCATATTAATTGTTCAGCATGATGTCAGATGGTATGGAATACCCCTTTGGCCAGTTTGGATCAGCTGTCCTGGTTCTGTCCCCTCCCAGCTCCTGCTGTACGCTCAGCCTGCCCACAGTCAAGACAGAGTGAGAAGCTGAAAAGCCCTTGGCTTAGTCTAAGCACTGCTCTGCAGCAATTAAAACATCAGTGTGTTATCAACATTATTCTCATCCTAAGTTCAAAACACAGCACCAGACCAGCTACTAGGAGGAAAATTAACTCTATCCTAGCTGAAACCAGGACAGCTGGGGATCCTGTCTCTCAGTGAAGACAGAGGCAAAGTTGTTCAGTACCTTAGTCTTCTCCATATCTGTCATTACCAGTTCACCCTTCTCATCCACCAGAGGGGGAACACTCTCCTTGGCCTTTCTTTTCTGAGCAATGTACCTATAGAATCCCTTCCTGTTATTCTTTGCATCCCTTGCCAAGCTCAGTTCCATCTGTGCCTTAGCTTTGCTGATCCCATCCCTGCACATCTGGATAGCATCCTTGTTGTACTCTTCCTAAACCACGTCTCCCTGCTTCCACTGCCTGTGCATTTCCTTCTTGCACCTCAGTTTGGCCAGCAGGTCCTTTCTCAGCCATCCCAGTTGTTTGTCCTCCCTGCCCACTTTTTTATGCAGGGGTATGGAGAGTTCTTGCACTCTAAGGAAAACATCCTTTAAAGAGTTGCCAGCTCTGCTTAACTCCTTTGTCCCTAAGGACAGTATTCCAGGGGATCTCATCCACTAGGTCTTTTATTAGCTTGAAGTTAGCTCTTCAGAAGTTCAGGGTCCTGCCTTTGCTCTTTGCCAGGCCCATATTCCTCGAGATCACAGACTTGGTATAATCATCCCAAGGAGATGCCACAGATTGCCACTGATTGGTTCATTTAAATACTGACATGAGAGATCTGTCTCAGGAAGGTCACTTTATTTATAAATAATCACTTATCACTAATTCTACTGCTACAGCAAGCACTGCTCATTAACATAGCAATGTGTGGTATAAATGCATGCCAACAATCCAGAAGGCCCCCTAAATGCTTGCAATTCTTTCACATTATTTGGGATGGGATACTGTTGTATAGTATCCTAAACTTTCAGTGGTACACACCATGTGCTTCCACTCCATAAAATCCCCAGGAAGACTATGTCTTCAGTTGATCCTTGTACCTTTTTAGGGTTAACAACCCACCCTCTTGACTGGAGGTGTTGTAACAATATTGTCAAGCAGCTATCCACCTCACTTTGAGTAGGCTCTGAAATTAGAATATCTATATAGTGGAATCGTGCCATCCTCAAAGGAACTGGGAGCCTAGCTAGGTCAACCTGTTCCATGTGATGACATATGGTAGGGCTATGCTTGTACCCCTGTATTGCGTTAAGGGGTGTAGGCGATTAACTGTTACGGGTCTGGTCGGATTCAGGGTACTGAACTATCACAATCACAGATTCACCAATAACACGTTAACCGATATGGGTCTGGTTGGATTCAGAGCACTGAACTACCATGGTCACGGATTCACCAATAACGTATAACCATCCTTACTCTAGTCGTGTTCATTGAGAACTATCACAGCTAGGAACAATGCAGTTAAGTGCAATTTATTACAGCAACAGGTACACAGGTTCTTTGGATTGCTGGCGATAGTTACTGTCTGCAAAAGCAAGCTAGCATGCATGAAATACACAGGTGCACAGCCTGGAAATTAACGCGTTAAAAAGCACAAAGACTCTATAGAGATTTCTAAGTTTCTGCGAAGACACACAGTATAACCAAGTGTTCAAATCTCACCCAAAGGCGTCCCAATGGGAGGGGAAGAGAGGCTCATCCCGTCAACTGATCCCAGGAGTCAGGAGGTCTTCGGGATGGTGTATTCCCTCAGGATAGTATCTCCCTTAACGGTGATATCTTCCCTGACATCCCCTCTCTCTTAGGCCAATTTATATTATTTTCTATCTTTTAGGTGGAGCTTGAGTGACTCTAGTCAAGCATGTCTTAGTTATGATTGGTGAAAAGTTTTCCCGTCTCCGTTTAAAGGCTCAGAGAAATTCAGAGCACATGCTCTGTGAGGGGTGGTCGCACCTTGGAGGCGGGTAGCTTTTGGGATGGAGGTGTGCTTTGGTATTATAATGATATTATAATGAGTAAAAGTACACTAAAGTACAGCATTTGTCAAAACCTGACAGGTCGTTGGCTCAGGGTAGCAAAAAGTGTGCACAAGAACAATCGAGTCCCCACCTGGTCACAGAGCCTAGCCGTGGTGTCTCTACTCCACTCTACTCTCCATACTGTTCCTTAGAGCCAGCACACCAGGTTCCCCCAGTGCAATAGCATCTAAGGTTGGAAGCCTAGGGAACGCTCAGGTAATGCAGCTACACCCTACCCTGAAAGCCTCTTCAATGCTGTACATTTTCTTTAAAATGTGAATGTTAGTTTTATTTTCCTAGTTACTTCAGGCAATTGCACCACACCCTGGGGCAAAACTTGAAATGTATATTGTTTGCCTTGCCAAATGAAAGCAAATTGGTCTTGACTTTTGGAGTCTATGGCAATGAAGAATGCATTAGGGAGATCAACAATGGCATGCCAGGGTTTTGCTTGTGCTGTGATGTCCTCTAATTGATACCATGTCAGGAGCTCTTGTGGTTAGCAGGAACCTATGCTTATTTAGCAGCCAGTAATCTACCAGGTTCTATCCTTTTTATGTACAAGCCAGATGGGATCATTAAAAGGGCTCATGGCTGGCCACAGTATCTCAGCTGCTAGGAGAGAGGCAATAGTGTTAGTAATTTCTTGCTCCCTGCTGGGCAATCGATATTGCTTTAAATTCACGATCTGAGAGGGGGTCAGCAATGCAACCAGATCCCATTTTGGGCACCTCCACAAAATTTCAGTTGTGCAGTTTTCAACAGCTCAAATTTAAGTGGATTGACCAAAAATAAAAGGTCCTAAATCAGTTTTCAACACTTTCCCCATTGATATATCAACACCAAGAATGTATTCCTATATAGCGGCTATTAGCTCCATGGCAGGAAACTGTGCAGATTTACCAATAGCCAATTTAAGACAGATTGGGTGTGCTTGGACCTCCACCCCACCAAGCCCATTAATTGGGATACTGATGTGGAAGGATACATGAGAACTATGCAAAATAGTGACTTCTGCTCCCTCATTGGTCCCCATGTGGTATGGCAATTGGCAATTGGCTTGGGGACAGGGGACCCACCTCACCATCAGTCCTGAGGGGAGGGGAATTCCCAACACACCAACTGTTGGGGGGAGTGGTAGGCTCCACATTTTTCCCATGGCTGCTCATTGATTTGGGGGGTGCAGTCATCAGTTTCAGTCTTTTTCTGATGGCAGCTGATACCAGCATTTGAACAGTTCTGTAGTGGGAAGGCCATTAATTTCATCCTGTGATGCTCCCGCTCACAATAGATCTACCCACATAGTATGCCAATTAACCCATTTGGCACAAGTAGGACTTTTTTATGGGCTTTCAATCCTGTCCCTCCACTGGATGAGCTCCCTGGGTGACCTCTATCGCTTTCTCTAGCTCCATGAAGGGTATTCACTAATTCCCCCACAAAACCATACCCAGCTGTAGCGACTGCCATCAATGTGGGTTTTAAATGCAAAGGTGCCAGCCATAAAAAGGCAGGTTTAGTCAATTTCTGTACTTGTACATCATCAGGTCCAATATCAGACACTCAGTTCCTAAATCTCTTGCCTGGTCTTGTACAGTGGTACCAGTAAGGTGGGTGCCTTGGTCACTTTGCATTTGTTTCACCTCCCCATATTGAGCAATTAGTTGAGTCAACCAGCATACATAGTGGGATAGGCAAAGAGCAGTCCTGAATAGGTGTCCATGCTAACCATCACCCTGCCATGTTTTTTTTTATTATTATTTTTTACAGACACTACAGACAGCATTTTGAAAGGTTTTATCTATATTTAGGTATAGATAAAGGCTTTATATAGGATTTTTATTATATTTTTATATATTTATATAAATTTTATCTTTATTTAGGTATATATGGTTCCACTAAAGTAAGAAATGGATGCTAAAGGGATTTCTATAGGTACTGTAAACTAATCAGGACAGGACTGAGACAATGGAAATGATTTCCTGGAACTCATTGTAATAAATACCACCCTTTTGGGGAGAGGTTATGAATATGTATAGGTGATCCCTTACCTGTGTAACCCCTTCTGTATAAATACAAGATGAACTACTGTGGTGGGTGCGCACGATTGTGGTGGGACTACCCCCCCCCCCGTACTGCCCAACGCTGAATAAACATACCTACTTTACAGCCTTACAGGTTGTGGAGTCTGTTTTCCGCAAGTCACCACACTGGGCACCAAAAGTGACTGTTGAGGTTTAACACTGGTGGGCTGCTAGGCAGCTAAGTACCACACAGTCACTTTCTCACTCCCCCTTCTCAGCAGGATGGTGTCACAAAAGTGATTTGGGACATTCCGAGACTGAGGAGGAAACAAGACCCAAGGGTAGATTTACAAAGCTTTTACTAAAGTTTAGTCATGATAATTAGACCCCTCCGCCATTAGGGAAATGAGGGGGAGAGAGCGGGGCCCCCCCCCCCCCCCCCACGCTCCTGCAGTTAAAATTTGCAGCAGCTTATATGCAATTTCCAACAAAATGCTATGCAAACATATCCAATCATATTACTACACCAGTCCTGACTCCACCAATCATCTTCCCTCATTTCCCTGCAACGCAGAGCTTTGAGCACAGGACAGGTGCAGGCCTTAGGCTCCAGTCCTCTGTTTATGTCTCCCTGAGACCTTGCTCTTCTCTGGAGTTGAGGTTATCTCAGAACAAAACTTTTGGTATTTTGTCACCGAATTGCTGCTCCTAGTACATCCTGTGAAAGTGCTCAGGCCAGTGTTTGCAGCTCTGGGCAGAGACAAAGCAATTAGTTCCTAACTGCTAGGCAGAAGAGTTAACTTGTTCCTTGTAGTGTAGTTAATGTTGAGCAGAGCGGTTAACCCTGTATTCACAGTCCCCCCTTTTCTTGTGGCCATTGAAGACTATATCTTCTTCAATATCACAGCATAAACGCTTATTTGAAAATGCAACCTATGTTTTCATATGCAAGCAAAGAGTGCATAGAAAAAAGATCATTAAAATCAATGGAATTTCAACTAAATCATAGAATCATAGAATATTCGAGTTGGAAGGGACCCACAAGGATCATTGAATCCAACTCCTGGATCCCCAAAGGACCACCAAAGAAAAAAAAATCAGACCATGTGTCTGAGAGCACTGTCCAAACGTTTCTTGAACTCCAGCAGGCTCAGTGTTGTGACCACTTCCCTGGGGAGCCTGTTCCAGCATGTGACCAACCTCTTGGTGAAAAACATTTTCCTGATATCCAGCCTGAATCAACAGAATTACAAGACATTACTAAATGTAACCTTACATTGGCTTTGGGAGATTATTCCTTAAAGATATCATACCAGTAGTGTTTTGTAAAAATTGCTTCTTGCTCAAGAGCAATCCTGAATTGAATTTCCCATCTTTAAACAGCATTTTACAAAATGCTTTGTCATCTCTTGATTGTAGAGAAATAGTTTTGTTTGTTTGTTCACTTGTTTTGCATAACCCAATCATTATTCTGTATTTGTTGTTATATCCTGTCTTAGCTCACACTGTGGGAATAGAAATGTTGTTTTTGCAGAGTTACATTGTTTAGAAGGAGGGAATGCAGTACTGAGATATGCTTATAGTGATAAGAAAGCTTAGCAGGCGACCTTGTAAAATGCAGACAACTAGACTCCTTAGGACAATTAGGTGAAAATCATGGTGTCAAGTCAAGTCAGATAAGTGAAGAAACATTACCACTTCAAACAGTAAAAATGTCAAAAGAAATTTGAAATTTAACAGGCCGGCAACTGAAGGCCATGCATTGTTTGTGAAGTATCAGATAGAGTGTGAACCTGGATTACTCACTCAGTGGGGAAACAGGGGAGGGTCTTGTCATCAAAAAGTATATAAACTGTGTTTTGGAACTTGTAGATGCGCTCTCTCCTGCTTGTGGGGCGCCCGCCATTGCAATCGCGAATAAATTACTACTTCACCGAGATCCTCGCCTGAGCCTAAGTTATTGGCTATGGAGTGTTTCTCACAATTTGGGGGCTCGTCCGGGATCCAGTCACCTACTGGGGAGCCTCACCGCCGCAGCAGCAGGAAGGCATGCCCCGCTGATTTCAGCGGTCCTGTGCATCGACGGTGGCGGTTCTGCGGAAAGCTGACAGAGGGCCCGAGACTGGTTAAAGAGGCAGGATCCGTGAAGTAGTGGGGAAAGGAAGAAGGTAGGCACTCCAGGTTTTTAAGAATCGATCCGGTAACTCTGTGCACAGACCAAGGTAAGAAATATTAAGTATTGCCTTGGGGGTCGGGTGATCTGGTGTATGGTAAGCCCTTGCACGGGGAAGTGCTGGCACTACACCAGGGGAATCTGGTGTACGGTAATCCTTGCACGGGGAAGTGCTTGGAAGTACACCAGGGAATCTGGTAAACTCAGGTGTGCGGTAACGCTTGCACGGGGAAGTGCTTGGCGGTACACCCCCATTTTTCAGTACGTTGGTGTGTGGTACACTGCAGAAGGGAAATTTCTGTAGCATATACTGGCGAGGGTTAGGAAAGATGGGAAATATGAGTTCCAGGGGACAGGGAGATATCCCTGGGGGAGTGCCTACCGACTGTCCTTTAGGAAGGATGCTGAGAAATTGGAAAAATAATCCCAAAACTAAGGAGAAAGATAGGAAGAAGATGGTTAAATATTGTGTATCAGTCTGGACAAAAGAACCAATTAAAGGAACTGCAGACCCAAAATATGGGTCTGACAAAGATTGGGTATGTCAGGCCTTAAACTTGTATGTTAATAACAAATTTCCATTTTGGAAGAAGAATTGGAGTATGCAGCTTGTTGGATACAAGGATCTAATTTGATTTTAAGCAAAAATCAGAATAGGAGGAAAAGAAAGGGGAAGGGACAAGTGATAAATGGGACCTTTTGGATAACTTACCTCCTCCTTATAACCCCCAGGCTGCAGCAACAGCAGCAGTCACTGTAACACCTCTAAGAGAAGAAACAGGAACTGTAAATGACATTAACTCTGGGAACAGGGGGTACCCCAGACTTGTAAAAGAATTGGAACAATGCAAAAAAAAGACCTTGAGAATTTTCCACTCCCTGGTGCTAATACTACTAACACTAATGGAGCTGTTATGTATCCTCTCCGTGAAGTGCCGCTGGGACCTAGACAAATAGGATATGTAAATGCCCCCCCTTTCTAGTGGAGAAGTGCGAAATTTTAAATAGGAAATTAAATCTCTGATTGAGGATCCCATTGGATTAGCAGAACAGTTAGATCAGTTTTTGGGACCCAATCTATATTGCTGGGGAGAAATGATGGCAATTCTGAATCTGCTATTCTCAGGGGAAGAACGAGGAATGATCAGAAGGGCAGCAATGCGGGAACGGGAAAAGGATCATCCTCCAGGAGATGGAGTGATTACCAAAAGAAGTGCGGTGTATCTTGTGTATTTATTTTTGCTCTTAAATGTTTTGAGTGTGA
>CM021764.1:1024889-1077414 GCA_011075105.1 Heteronetta atricapilla
TTTTTTGGCACTAATACTGTGAACCCAGCCTCTTTTCTCAGTAACAGAGTCTCCAGATCACCCACTCATGATTGCATCAAGACCATGGACACGGTATACTCCAGCTGACCAGACTTCTAGGAAACACCCTTAGAAGATGTGGAGGATTGGTATATAGATGGCAGCAGCTTCGTCCACCAGGGATTTTGCCTCACAGGATATGCGGTAACAAACATCAGCCCAAAAGGTGGAAATCATTGCCTTGATAAGAGCTCTTGAGCTGGCAAACATTTAAACAGATTTGAAATATGCCTTTGGTGTGGTGCATGCACACGGGGCAATTTGGAAGGAGAGAGGACTTTTATCTTCCTCAATTTAACATGCAGAAGAGGCTGATAGCAGTTATTAGGGAAGAAGGAAAAAGGAGGCCCAGACAGGAACAGCCCCGGCTAGGCAAGATTCAATGTGCCCTATGTAAGAAATCTGGGCTTTGGAAAAACGAATGCCTGGAACAGAAAAGAAATGGAAAAGGGAACCGGGGAAGGGAGGTGGTGGTCGTGCGTGCAAAAGATGACTGAAGAGGACTGAAGGAATCTACCCCAGCATATCCGCTGGTTATAAAAATGAAGCTGGGGATGGAGAGAAACGAGGTGGAACTTCTGGTGGATGTGGGGGCAACTTATTCAATTTTATATAAAGTATTAGTATCAGTGGGGAATGATTATGTTGTAGTGAAGCGGGCAACTGGCCAATCTGAAATAGCATATTTCTGCAAACCATTGAAATATAAATTGGGGAAACAGTGGGGCATTCACATGTTCCTATACATGCCCAACTCCCTGGAGTCACTCCTAGGGAGAGATTTATTGGAAAGATTACAAGCAACCATTTCATTTTAAAATGGGGAGATTATTCTGGAGGTAAATGATCAAAGACAATGTGGAAATGTTGAGTTTGATCTTGACAGCTTTTGAGACCAAAGAGGAAATTAGTGAGGAAATCCTAAGTGTTTTCTGGAGTATGATCTTCTAATGTACCAGGGAAGGCAAAAAATGCACTTCTAATATAAATTAAACTTAAGGAAGGAAAACAGCCAGTTAGAATTAAACAGTACCCCTTGAAAAAGGAAGACAGAGAAGGAATTAGCCTGATAATTGATTAACATGCTTAAAACCAGAGCTAACTTATAGAATCATAGAATCATAGAATATCCTGAGTTGGAAGGGACCCTTAAGGATCATCAAGTCCAACTCTTGACACCGCACAGGTCTACCCAGAAGTTCAGACCATGTGACTAAGTGCACAGTCCAATCGCTTCTTAAACTCAGTCAGGCTCGGTGCAGTGACCACTTCCCTGGGGAGTCTGTTCCAGTGTGCAACCACTCTCTCAGTGAAGAACCCCCTCCTGATGTCAAGCCTAAACTTCCCCTGCCTCAGCTTAACCCCGTTCCCACGGGTCCTGTCGCTGGTGTTAATGGAGAAAAGGTCTCCTGCCTCTCGACACCCTCTTACGAGGAAGTTGTAGACTGCGATGAGGTCTCCCCTCAGCCTCCTCTTCTCCAGGCCTCGCCACGCCCTGTTTGCCCGTCCTGTTTGCCCGTCCTGGTCGCCGCGCTCCTGGTCGCTCGCGCTCCCTAGGGGCTGCTTTTGAACGGCCGGGGAGGGGGCGCTGCTGGCTCCGCCTTCGCCTCGTCAGCCTCCCTCACGAGGGCTGCCGGGTCCTGGCGGCTCCCTCGAGTAGGCTCGATGCCGGAAAGTTAGCCCTGCCTGGCCCGATCCCCCGCTCCGCTGCAGAACGCGTCTGCCCCGGAGCCGATCGCCTCAGCAAATGGCCAAAAAATATGGAACGCTTCACGAATTTGCGTGTCATCCTTGGTTTACCAAACCACTAACTTGGTTTACCAAGTTAGGCCTGAAGGATGCCTTCTTTTGCCTCCCTCTCCATGAAGCCAGCCAGAAAATCTTTGCATTTGACTGGAAAAGCCCTAAGAGTGGGCACAAAACACAGCTCACATGGACAAAGGTGCCTCAGGAATTTAAGAACTTACCCACCTTGTTCGGAGAACCACTTGCAAAGGACTTGGTGACCTGGAAAGCCCCATCAGGAGAAGGAAGGCTGTCGCAGTATGTAGATGAACTCCTAATAGCCACCCAGACAGAAGCAGCATGTGTGGCCTGAACGGGGATTGCCCTGGGAATACTAGCACAGGACCTGGGCCCATATCGAAGGGCAGTTGCTTATTTTTCTAAGCAGCTGGATGCTGCCGCCAAGGGATGGTCAGGATGCCTCAGAGCCGTTGCAGCAATGGTGCTAAATATCCAGGAAGCATGCAAGTTCATCTTGGGACAGAAAATAACTGTGCTAGTGTCTCACAGTGTCCACAGTGCTGGAAGTGAAAGGCGGTCACTGGCTTTCCCACAAAGGTTCCTGAAATCAGCAGAAACCAAGGGGAGCCAGTACACCATGACTGCCTGGAGACCATTGAAGCTACCTACTCCAGCTGTCCAGATCTGAAGGACACTCCTTTTGATGACGTGGAAATATGGGAGCAGCTACGCCATCAGCAGAAAACGACATGCCGGGTATGCAGCTACCTCTTGCAAAGACGTGATAGAATCTGGACCTTTTGCCAACAGATACCTCTGCACAAAAGGCTGAGATAATTGCTCTGACTCGTGCCTTGGAAAAAGCAAAAGGAAGGAAAATAAACATCTGTATGGACTCAAGATACACATTTGGGGTTGTCCATATGGAAAGAAAGAGGACTGTTGAACTTGCCAGAAAAAAAAAAAATCAAACATGCAAAAGAAATAATGAGATGTACATTAAGGCACACCAGAAGGTGAGCTCAGAATTGGAGGAAGGAAATGATCTGGCGGACAGAGAGGCAAAAGAAGCAGCAGAAAATGAGGTAGCAACTGAGGGAGCCCTGATTCTAGATGGGCAGATTCCCCTTGAAGGTAAGCCTGTATATAACAAAAAGGATAGAAAATTAATTGAAAGACAAAAGGAAAAATATAACCAAGAGGGATGGGCTATTACCAAAGAAGGGAAGGGGAAGCTAGTCATCCCCTCCAATTTATTGTGGTCACCGGTAAAGGAAAAACACCGGAAGACACATTGAGGAATAGACACTTTGTATAACTATCTAATTTGAAAAAATATTGCCAAGAACTTATATGCTACTATCACTCAAATAACTTAACAATGTGATATTTGTCTCCAGACTAACTCCCAAAATACCCCCAAATCAAAACTGGGTCAAATTGGAAAAGGCCATGGGCCTGGCCAACAGTGGCAAATTGACTTTTCTGAACTTCCAAGAAAAGGGGGGTGTCGATATTTACTGGTATTAACAGATACCTTTTCAGGATGGCCAGAGGTTTACCCTAGTAGCACTGCCAAAGCCCGAGAGGTAACTAAGTCTCTTGTAAAGAAAACTTCGAAACCACAGTGGGAAGGACTATACCAGGTACTCCTTACTACCTTTACTGCAATTAGGATCAAGGAACAGAGTGCCTGGATTCACCATTCTTGAGTGAAGAAAGCTCCAGAAGCCCCCTGGAAAGTAATGCCAGGTGACGGTGAACTGAAACTAAAGCTTAGTCAAGCAAAATGAGGACATTACGGTCGGGAGTATTTAGTAATACAATTAGCAGAAATTTGGTTAACAGAATCATTTTATTTTTGTGGCTTATAGACATAATTGTGATTCAAGAACTGGAAGGTGCCTTTATGACAATAGAGAATGGTGAGTGGCCTTGATCCGAAGCCTTAACAATAGAGGATAAGAGCATTAATGGAAAGTTAGAAGTTGTGGTTATTTGGTGAACAAATGATGACCATTTACATACATTATCAGAATGGGAAAAATTAGGGGAAGAGTGGACACACCAAAGAACCATAGGGGACGAAATTAAAATAAGGTGCCACATGATTAATGGAACGACCCACGAGAAAGTAACGGGGATTTTAGTAAAACCAATTTCCAAAAGGGGCCAATAAGAAGGTTGCATCTGCCGAGGTAAATTAGATTGTTGGTATAATTTTACATTAACACAGACTGTAGTAATTAGCTGTTTTTGGCTGGACAATATAGTCTCAAAAGCAAGCACACCTCAGGGGCAGGACACAAAGAGACTTAATTGGAATGCTAGGAACAGGATTAGGAGTTCTAAATCAAATAGATTAAGAAATATTAATGAATAAGCTGGCCACAGCAACAAGTGATTTGACAAAACTAAAACAGCCCCTACAATCATCTTTATTGGCATTGGGAACCAGACAATGGCAAGTTTCATTACTGAGATGGGAAAAGGCTGAAGACCAAGACCACAAACTAATAATAGATGCACCTAGTATGGTTCAAGATAATGTATATATTGGTCAAGGCTGTGTGTGTTTAAGAACTTCCTGTGCTTTTGTAGAAGTAGATAAGGAGAATATAACTCTCCCTAGCAAGAATCATTCTAACTCTTGTATTTGTAACTCTGTTAGAATCATCAGGTGTGATTTTCTATATTTGGCACCAGTAGTATCCCACCAGTTGATCAGGTCTAACACCACAATATATCACAAGTTATTACCTACACTTATCGGGATGCCCTCTTTGGATGGTCGCCAACTGCAACTGGGATTTTGAACATATTATGTCACCCAATTATTGTTTTATTGATATTAGTTGGTATAAGTTTAATATTGTCTTTTAAATGCTTGTTTGGAATTGGAAATTGTTACAACAAATGGCAATATTAGCTTCCTTGATGAAAGTAAATGGCAAGGCATTGAGGGATACATATCATAGAGATTGGGAAGAAAAAAATTATATTAAGTAAAAGAATTTACTAAGATTTTCCAGAAAAGGGGGGACTGAAACATGGGATTAGAAATTAGAGAGTGACTGATTAAGAATAAATATATAGACAACACTCATTGCTTAATATGTGCTACATTTGCGATGTACTGGGCCTATGCTGCGCTTAGGCCTCCAGATGAGCCCCTGGGTCCCCAAGAACCAGACGAGCCCCTGGGGCTCCAAGAAACAGATAAATCTAACCCTATTGTTCAGACTGTGAGCAAGGGCTCAGAGATAAGGAAGACTGTTTATAAAGGGTAAGGTAAACAAGCAAGGCGTCGAGATAACAGGAGCCTCTTGGATCCCGAGAACTGGACCAAACCAACCTTATGGCCCAGATTGTGACCAAGGCCTCAGGGAGCATGTGCAGGGAGACGAGGTTAAAAGTTCAACTCTGAGGAAGACGTCTTACTTCATCCTGACGACCACCCGACGACCACCCGGACGACCACCAGAGAGTACTATGCAAGCGCAGAAGGACTGATAAGATAATTAGCATATGAAGCAGGGCTAGGTGGAGCTAGGAAATGAATATGCATAGGTGTGTTGCGAAACTTAATGCATATGTAATATTTTAGGGGATAAAAGAGAATGCAAGGGAGCAAATTGTTGTGCACGACTTTGGTGGGACTACCCCCTGTGCTGCCCAGCGCTGAATAAACATACCTACTTAACAATCTTACTGATTGTGGAGTCAGTTTTTCGTGACTTATTGATGCCTATGATATTATAGATGAAGACCCATATATTGATTGTGGAAACGGCATTGGGATTGGCTGGGGCAAAGGAGGTCGATACTTAGACCCCTGAAGACTACTCTTGCCGCCGAGAAGACACACAACCCCGCTGCTTGAAGCAACCAAGTAGGCGTGGCGAGGTGGAAGAGTATAATGGTGGGGTAATTTATTTGGTATCTCTCCCTGATTGGAGTGAAAACGTCTCGCCAGGTGAATTGTCCCAGTACCCATTGTAACTGGACTCAGACATGTTTTGTGTTTGGAATCCTTAAGCAGGGGATCAATCCTTATAGAAGACTGGATTTTACAAACTGGACAAATGTGACCTCAAATGGGCCATACAGCCATATCCAACCAAGTACTTGTGGGTATGGGAGCACTGGACAGGGCTTCGGGGCATTTGGTGCAGCAGTAAAGGGTGGTGACAACTACTACATTTGGTGTAATGGAACTGCTAAGGCACTACCTCCCCAGGTCTTTTTAATCTGTGGAGATAGAGCCTGGCAAGGGATATCCGCTAATGTTATAGGGGGTCCTTGTTATCTGGGAAGACTTACTATGTTTACCCGTAATTTTGCCCAACTATGCCGCCTTACTAGTCACGCTAATCACACTAGAAAGAAACGAGCACTATTTACTCCAGACTGTAATGATAATGTAGAATTGCTTAGTGTTGCAGCTAGAACAGTACTTTCTATCCTTGTGTCTGGGGCAGCAGCCGCAGCTGCACTCAACAATTTAGAAAAGTTTGCGTGTTGGACAGAGAAGCAAGCAAATACTACTACACTTATACTTGAACAAGTGTTGTTAGATCAGAATAGCTTGAGGCATGCATTTTTGCAAAATCGAGCTGCTATTGATTTTCTGCTGTTGGCCCAGGGTCATGGATGTGAAGATTTTGAGGGCATGTGTTGCGAGAACCTTTACGATCATAGTGAATCAATTCATAAAGCAATAAATTCTCTAAAAGAGCATATGGGGAAGATCCAACAATATTAGTCGTATCGACACTTGGCTCACTGATTTGTTTGGGAGTATACCTGAATGGATAAGGGGTTTAATCAAGGAAGGGCTGCAAATTATTTTGCTAATGCTACTATTGATTGTTGCGTGTTGTATTGTAATGAGTATAATCAAACAGGTAGTTGGAAAAATGCTCAAGTCTGCGCATCTAATGTTCATGGGAACAAAATATGAATCAATAAATGATAAGTTACTTTCAGAGGAATCATTGGTCCTGAGCCAGCTGGAACTGAGTAGATTTAACGAACAAACAAAATGATTAAGAGAAAAAGGGGGGAGTGTAATAAATTAAAGGCTTGTTTGTTCGTTAAAGCCCCATTCGCTTCTAACTGTCGCTACCCTGCTCCAAACTGCAACGTCTTAATCAGTAACTTCTTTTGCTTAATGTAACAAAAGAGTCCATGAAGAACCTGTTCGTGGGTCGGCAGGGAGGAGGGAAGGGGGGCCCCATTCCTGCGTCCTTGTTCCATCTGTTGTTTAAAGTCAAGGTAACCTCTTCCTGATAAGTTGCTGATAAGTGTGGCAACATCCCGCTTTCTTGCTGCATGCTGGGCCAACATGACCAAATAAGGAAGAAGGAGTTGATTTACACTGCAGAGGAAGACTACGGCCTTCATCTTCACGACCACCGGAGGGACTGAGACGACCCCCTAGCAACAGCGCGTGCAGCCGCAGACCGTACCCGGATGTGTTGTGTATGCCCGGAACTAACAGGCTATAAAAGGGGACTATGGTGGGGGGTGAGGTGTGCGCCGTTGGTGGAGCGGAGACTCCCCGGCCGCCCAGCGCTGTTTTGCCTGCTTGATCGCTTGCTCAAATAAATTCTATTCTGATAAACAATATTTTGGATTGGCTATTATAATTTGTTATAGACACTTATGACAGGGAGAAAAAAAAGTATATAAACTGTGTTATGGAACTGTGGGAATAGAAATGTTGTTTTTGCAGAGTTACATTGTTTAGAAGGAGGGAATGCAGTACTGAGATATGCTTATAGTGATAAGAAAGCTTAGCAGGCGACCTTGTAAAATGCAGACAACTAGACTCCTTAGGACAATTAGGTGAAAATCATGGTGTCAAGTCAAGTCAGATAAGTGAAGAAACATTACCACTTCAAACAGTAAAAATGTCAAAAGAAATTTGAAATTTAACAGGCCGGCAACTGAAGGCCATGCATTGTTTGTGAAGTATCAGATAGATTGTGAACCTGGATTACTCACTCAGTGGGGAAACAGGGGAGGGTCTTGTCATCAAAAAGTATATAAACTGTGTTTTGGAACTTGTAGATGCGCTCTCTCCTGCTTGTGGGGTGCCCGCCATTGCAATCGCGAATAAATTACTACTTCACCGAGATCCTCGCCTGAGCCTAAGTTATTGGCTATGGAGTGTTTCTCACAGAACTAATAGGTGTGCTCCTGCTTGTGGGATGCCCACCACTGCAATTGCGAATAAAATTGCTATTTCACTGAGATCCTCGCCTGAGCCTATGTTATTGGCTACAGAGTGTTTCTGACATGAAGCAGGACAAATTGAGATGGATATGAAAAATATTTGGGAAAAGACCAAGATCTTACATTAGGTAGTTCAAGATGATACCTCGTCGGTTCGAGAATTATGCAACAAACTGACTGTGATATATGGAGTATTAATTCGTGTCAAGAAGATGGTTGATGTTAAAGAAGGGGGAGATGTGGGAGTGTGGCCATGGAGGTCGACAAGCCCCATGGTTGGTGATAACAATGAGGCCATCAGGAATGTAAAGAGTTTAGAGGGAACAAAGAAGGGTGATTAAGGAGACACTTTGCCGTCTCGGGTTGCTTGTTCTCCCGCCGTTAAGGCATGGAAGTTGCTGAGTGTTTTCTGGTTGAAACTGTTAAAATTTGTTGTTTAATGTTATATGTTAATATGATAATAATGTTATATGTTAATCATATTATTATCATATTATTAGTGTGGTTTCAAGGGTTAACGAAACGCGGGAAAAGACGGCCTCGCATGGCTTGGTGTCGATCACGTTTTGTTGCTTTCGGAACCTTGTGGAGGGCAGAGCATGCGCAGAAGAAGAGGGAGCCGGTCGGGGCCGACCCTGCGGTCTGGACGAGATCCAGGAACCCACAGGGTCTGCGCAGGATCAAAAGGTTGCTAGCAGTGATGGGGGGGGAATCGTGAGCCTTCATCCCCACGACCCCCCCGACGACCACCACCAGAAGGCACTGCGCAGGCGCAGATGGGAGGACTTTGTGAAAATACTAATTATAATATGAAGCAGGGATAGGTCATGCATATGACCTATCAGGCGTCCTCGGGTTTCTTATTAATATGTAAAAGCAGTGTTCTATATATTTAGAAGGTTTGACGGTTGTGTGTGTGTCTTGGTGGAGCAGAGACTCCCGGCGCACCCAGCGCTGTTTGCTTGCCTCTATTTGTTTAATAAATTGCAAACTTTAATTGGAATCCTATTTGGGACTCAATCATTTATCACACTGACCTCTTGGTTACCCAACTTTTCTTGGCTTAAGCAATTGTTTATAGGAATATTGATCTTGCTTTTACTAGTATTCTTAACCTGTGTACCCGCTATTCTTAACCTGTGTAACCGCTAACCAGTTAGCGCGGCAGTTCGAGCAGGCAGGGCGGAGAGCAACCCCCTGCCCACACGAACACCTCTTAAGCCGACAGCCGATAGCGAGGCAATAATGGTCTCCACCAGGCACGGTGCTCTCTCCAGGAAGTCGGTACACACCCAGACCGACTACCCGTTAAAGAATGCAGCGGTTCAGGTCACCGGATGCAGGGAGTGTCAGAGCCTGCTGCCGCCATCGGCGGGAGGCAGAGACGCTGCGTGCGTGAGGTGCGAGCAGGTGGATGACCTGGTCCGCATGGTGGCGGAGCTCAAGGAGGAGGTGGAGAGGTTGAGGGATATTAGGGAGTGTGAGTGGGAGATAGACTTGTGGAGTAACTCCCTGCAGGGCCTCGAGGAGAGGTACCGGGGTGAGACACCCCAAATGGGGGTGGACCCCCGGCCCTGTCACTGTCGGGCAGAGGGAGGGGATCTGGGAGTTGAGGAGGAATGGAGACAGGTCCCTGCTCGACATCGCAGGCGATGCCCTCCCCTTCCGGCCCCACCTTCCCAGGTGCCCTTACAGAACAGGTTTGAGGCCCTGGAGATTGAGAGACCGGCAACTGAGGAAGAGATAGAAAGTGTTCCCAGGAGGATGCCTAGGGCGAGGAGGTCGACTCCACACATCGGGACTGCCTCCACCAAGAAAGACAGGAGAGTGATCGTTGTGGGAGACTCTATCCTTAGGGGAACAGAGGGCCCTATTTGTCGGCCTGACCCTACCTGTAGGGAAGTCTGCTGCCTCCCTGGGGCCAGGGTCAGGGATGTTGCCAAGAAAGTCAAGCGCCTGGTACGGCCCACTGACTACTACCCGCTACTGGTCTTTCAGGCTGGTAGCGATGAAGTAGCAAAGAGAAGTCTGAAGGCGATCAAAAGAGTCTTTAGGGATTTGGGGCGACTACTTAGAGGATCAGGCGCGCAGATTGTGTTTGCCTCTGTCCTTCCGATAGGGGGGATCGAAGCTGAAAGGTGTGCTGTTCACCTAAACTCGTGGCTTCGAGACTGGTGTGACCGGCAGAACTTTGGGTTCTTTGATCATGGGAAGGTCTATGCTACACCGGGCCTGATGGCACCGGATGGGATGCGCCTCTCTCGGAGAGGGGTAAGGATCTTTGGTCAGGAGTTGGCAGGGCTGATAGATAGGGCTTTAAACTAGAGTTGAAGGGGGAAGGGGCTAAAACCAGGCACGCCGGTGAAGACCTAAGGGATGGTACGCTAGAATCAGAGGGGCTGTGTGCCAGTGAGGTCCTTCGGTTAGATCCACAAGGTGCTGAGTGTAAGGAGACACACCTGAAATGCTTCTACACGAATGCACGTAGTATGAGGAATAAAATGGATGAGCTAGAAGTACTGGCCCAGTCCCGCAACTACGACATCATCGGCATAAGCGAAACCTGGTGGGATGAGTCCTGTGACTGGGGTGTTGCGATAGATGGTTACAGGCTCTTCAGGAGGGACAGGCAGGGAAGGCGAGGTGGTGGGGTGGCGATGTATGTGAAGCAGGGGCTGGACTGTGTGGAACTTCAGGTCAGCGATGGCAAAGTTGAGAGCCTCTGGGTAAGGATCAAGGGACGAACGAATAAAGGGGATGTAGTTGTGGGAGTCTATTACAGACCGCCTGGCCAGGATGATAGCGCCGATAAATTATTCTTTACAGAACTAAGAGAGGCCTTGAGATTAACTCCCCTTGTCCTTATGGGGGACTTCAACTTGCCAGACGTTAACTGGGAGTGCCACACGGCTGACACGAGCAAGTCCAGGAGGTTCATGAAGCACCTAGATGATAACTTCTTGGTGCAGGTGCTAACGGAGCCAACTAGGAAAGGTGCCCTCCTAGACCTATTGCTAGAAAACAGAGAGGGCCTGGTGGGAGATGTGGTGATTGGTGGCCGCCTCGGTCATAGCGACCATGAAGTGGTTGAGTTCAAAATTTACGGCGACAGAAGGAAAAGTGCCACCAAAACCTTATCCCTAGATATGGGGAAGGCGGACTTCAGGCTGCTCAGGGAACTAGTCAGCAAGGTCCCCTGGGAAGCTGCTCTTGAAGGCCTCGATGTCCACCAGTGCTGGTCATTCTTTAAGCGATGCCTCCTAGAAGCACAAGAACAGGCAGTTCCTAAATATCGCAAGTCAGGCAGGCGGGGCAGGAGGCCGGCGTGGCTGACCAGGAACATTCTAATGGAGATTAGGCGGAAACAGAGAGTCTTTCGCTACTGGAAGGAGGGCCAGGTGACATGGAAAGAATACAGGGATGCTGTTCGTGTTTGTAGGAAGAAAATTCGTGTGGCTAAAGCACACCTAGAGTTGAAGCTGGCTGTGTCTGTGAGAGATAATAAAAAGGTTTTTTTTAGATATGTGAATGGAAAAAGGAAAACTAAAGAATACAAAGGGCCGCTCCTTGATAGGGAAGGTCTCCTCACAGACAATGACATAGGCAAAGCAGAGACGCTTAACGCCTTCTTTGCCTCTGTCTTCAATGCCGATGATGGGCTTCGGGACCCAGGGTGCCCTGAGCTGGAGGACCGGGACGGTGGGGATGACAAACTCCCAACCGACCCTGAACGTGTGCGGGATTTGCTACTCCACCTGGATCCCTACAAGTCCATGGGTCCGGATGGGATTCATCCCCGGGTGCTGAAGGAGCTGGCGGACGTCATCGCGGAACCTCTCTCAATTATTTTTCAACTATCCTGGGAGTCTGGAGAGGTCCCGGTAGACTGGAAGCTGGCAAATGTTGTGCCGATTTTCAAGAAGGGTCAGAAAGAAGACCCTAGCAATTACAGGCCTGTCAGTCTCACGTCAGTGCCTGGTAAAATCATGGAGAAGATGGTTCTCGAACTTATTGAGGCGCACCTGGGGGACAAAGCAGTCATTGGTCCCAGCCAGCATGGGTTTGTGAAGGGTAGGTCCTGCCTAACTAACCTGATTTCCTTTTATGATAAGATCACCCGTATGGTGGACCAAGGGAAACCAGCTGATGTGATTTTTTTGGACTTCAGCAAGGCTTTTGACACGGTTTCCCATAGGATCCTACTGGACAAAATGTCCACCATACAGCTAAATAAAAACATCATCCGATGGGTGAGCAATTGGCTAACGGGCAGGGCCCAAAGGGTTATGGTGAATGGGGCTGCGTCAGGCTGGCGGGCGGTCACCAGTGGGGTCCCTCAAGGCTCCATTTTAGGGCCGGTACTTTTCAATATTTTTATAAACGATCTGGATGTAGGAATAGAAGGTATTTTGAGCAAGTTTGCTGATGACACCAAACTTGGAGGAGTTGTGGACTCGGATGAGGGTGGAAAGGCCTTGCAGAGGGATCTGGATAGGTTGGAGAGCTGGGCGATCACCAACCGCATGAAGTTCAATAAGAGTAAGTGCCGGGTCCTGCACCTGGGACGGGGAAACCCTGGCTGCACGTACAGACTGGGCGATGAGACGCTGGAGAGCAGCCTAGAAGAGAGGGATCTGGGGGTCCTGGTAGACAGCAAGTTGAATATGAGCCAGCAGTGTGCCCTGGCAGCCAGGAGGGCCAACCGTGTCCTGGGGTGCATCAAGCACGGCATCGCTAGTAGGTCGAGGGAGGTGATTGTCCCGCTCTACTCTGCGCTGGTGCGACCTCACCTCGAGTACTGTGTGCAGTTCTGGGCACCACAGTATAAAAAGGACATGAAACTGTTGGAGAGTGTCCAGAGGAGGGCTACGAAGATGGTCAAAGGCTTGGAGGGGAAGACGTACGAGGAACGGCTGAGGGCACTGGGCCTGTTCAGCCTGGAGAAGAGGAGGCTGAGGGGAGACCTCATCGCAGTCTACAACTTCCTCGTAAGAGGGTGTCGAGAGGCAGGAGACCTTTTCTCCATTAACACCAGCGACAGGACCCGTGGGAACGGGGTTAAGCTGAGGCAGGGGAAGTTTAGGCTTGACATCAGGAGGGGGTTCTTCACTGAGAGAGTGGTTGCACACTGGAACAGACTCCCCAGGGAAGTGGTCACTGCACCGAGCCTGACTGAGTTTAAGAAGCGATTGGACTGTGCACTTAGTCACATGGTCTGAACTTCTGGGTAGACCTGTGCGGTGTCAAGAGTTGGACTTGATGATCCTTAAGGGTCCCTTCCAACTCAGGATATTCTATGATTCTATGATTCTATGTGTATTGGTACAGTGTGCATTTTGGTGCTGCATGAAAGGATTATGAAACCTGGAAGTGTAACTGAATCAAGCACCAAGTAGAAACTGGTAAGAATTTTATGCAAAAACTTTGAATCAAGAAGGAGTGTTATAACTAAAAGAATTTGCCTAGGATAAAGAAAAGGGGGGACTTGAGAAAGGGAACAAGATAAAGGATGTTGATTCCTAGGTCTTAGCTAGCACAATTATATGTTAACGACCCAAAGATAAGGGAATAAAATTCTGTATGCATAGATAATGGAACCAGCAAGAACTGGGTTGACTGCTGAAGTCTGTCAAAGACAGGAAAGGTCAGAAGATAAGCAGCGAGGAAGACTTCTGGCCTTCAACAAAAGACCACCAGAGTATGCCCGAAGACCACCCAAGGACTCCAGTATGCATACAAATAGAGGCAGGAGCCTACATTAATGATTCTTCAGAGACCTGATGAATATACAAGACTTATAAGAAATGAAATGAATATGTATTTGTCCCACTAATATAAGCACACTGCCAGTAACTGTTGGTGTGCAAGTTAGGTGGAGCTATCCCCCTTACACCCGGCGTGTGTGTGCAGTGCCGAATACCTGCTTTATAACTATTCCGAGGTTATAGAGTCTGATTTCTGCAAGTCACTAGAACAGCATTGGTATCACACCAATGTTTTGTCTATTACTGAGCAACGCTAGCACAGAATCAAGGATCCTTCCCCCCTCCCCCCCTCTTCTTCTGAGGAAGGGGAGTGAGAGAGCAGTTGTGGAGTTTAGCTGCTTTGGTTGGAAAGCTGCCTGTCAGAGAAGGACCTGGGAGTACTGGTTGATAGTCGGCTGAATATGAGCCAGCAGTGTGCTCAGGCGGCCAAGAAGGCCAACAGCATCCTGGCTTGTATAAGAAACAGAGTGGCTAGCAGGTCCAGGGAAGTGATTGTCCCCATGTAAAAATTTTTTTTATAAATACATCAACACAAAAAGAAGGACTAAGGGGAATCTCCATCCTTTACTGGATGCGGCGGGAAACTTAGTTACAAGAGATGAGGAAAAGGTGGAGGTGCTTAATGCCTTCTTCGCCTCAGTCTTTAGCGGCAATACCAGTTGTTCTCTGGATACCCAGTACCCTGAACTGGTGGAAGGGGATGGGGAGAGAGATGTGGCCCTCACTATCCACGAAGAAATAGTTGGTGACCTGGTACGGAACTTGGATGTGCACAAGTCGATGGGGCCGGATGGGATCCACCCGAGGGTACTGAGAGAACTGGCAGAGGAGCTGGCCAAGCCCCTATCCATCATTTATCAACAGTCCTGGCTATCGGGGGAGGTCCCAGTTGACTGGCAGCTAGCAAACGTGATGCCCATCTACAAGAAGGGCCGGAGGACTGACCCGGGAAACTACAGGCCTGTCAGTTTGACCTCAGTGCCAGGGAAGCTCATGGAGCAGATTATCTTGAGAGTCATCACGCAGCACTTGCAGGGCAAGCAGGCGATCAGGCCCAGTCAGCATGGGTTTATGAAGGGCAGCTCCTGCTTGACGAACCTGATCTCCTTCTATGACAAAGTGACGCGCTGGGTGGATGAGGGAAAGGCTGTGGATGTGGTCTACCTTGACTTCAGCAAGGCTTTTGACACCGTTTCCCACAGCATTCTCCTCAAGAAACTGGCTGCTCTTGGCTTGGACTGGCGCACGCTTCGTTGGGTTAGAAACTGGCTGGATAGCCGGGCCCAAAGAGTCGTGGTAAATGGAGTCAAATCCAGTTGGAGGCCAGTCACTAGTGGCGTTCCCCAGGGCTCGGTGCTGGGGCCGGTCCTCTTCAATATCTTCATTGATGATCTGGATGAGGGCATTGAGTACACCCTCAGTAAGTTTGCAGATGACACCAAGTTAGGTGCGTGTGTCGATCTGCTCGAGGGTAGGAAGGCTCTGCAGGAGGATCTGGATAGGCTGGACCGATGGGCTGAAGTCAACTGCATGAAGTTCAACAAGGCCAAGTGCCGGGTCCTGCACCTGGGGCACAACAACCCCAAGCAGAGCTACAGGCTGGGAGATGAGTGGTTGGAGAGCTGCCAGGCAGAGAAGGACCTGGGAGTGATGGTTGATAGTCGGCTGAATATGAGCCAGCAGAGAAGGGCTACGAAGCTGGTGAGGGGCCTGGAGAACAAGACCTATGAGGAGCGGCTGAGGGAGCTGGGCTTGTTCAGCCTGGAGAAAAGGAGGCTCAGGGGTGACCTTATCGCTCTCTACAGGTACCTCAAGGGAGGCTGTAGCGAGGTGGGGGTTGGTCTGTTCTCCCACGTGCCTGGTGACAGCACGAGGGGGAATGGGCTAAAGTTACGCCAGGGGAGTTTTAGGTTGGATGTTAGGAAGAACTTCTTTACCGAAAGGGTTGTTAGACGTTGGAACGGGCTGCCCAGGGAAGTGGTGGAGTCACCATCCCTGGAGGTCTTTAAAAGACGTTTAGATGTAGAGCTTAGGGATATGGTTTAGTGGGGACTGTTAGTATTAGGTCAGAGGTTGGACTCGATGATCTTGAGGTCTCTTCCAACCTAGAAATTCTGTGGTTCTGTGATTCTGAGATCCCCAGTGTTAGCTCTCATCAAGCCAGTAAGGTTACCTCCCCATATCCAGGACCTCCCAGATAGCCTAAAGACATATGTAGCTAATGCTAAGGACCACATACAAACTGCTTGCACCATGAATGCTGCCACAGCTGCCATGCAACCCCCAGCGGAGCAAGTCCATGTAAACACCTGGACTGAGTTTGTGCAAGAGATAGTGAATTACGGGTGCCACATGGATTGGGTTGGATCGACCACCCCATGGGTTTGACAGGTCCACACTACTAAGCCTAAGCCAGGGTTCAAACCAAAGTTTGATAAGGAACATATCTCTTTGGCAGAGAGCTTTGACAAACGGAGTACCATGACAGTTACCATATGGTAAATCCACCATTGACCTCTGAGCTCTGCTACAATTGTTGAGCCAAAGGATAGATTCATCAGGGAGAAGTCAGCTGCCAGGAAATAAATCAGTTCCTCTTAGACCCATGCCCTTAGCCCTGCAACAGAATCCAATTAATTTAGCAGACACTCCAACAAAAATCTTGCATCACTGGGGAGGGCAGTGAGCCACTCTTCCCGATGGTTGTTAGCTATACAATGGCTCTTTGATAAACACTACAAACTTGCCATTTTTATCCTGATAAGACTGATTACTAATGAAACAGCAGAGGACTTAAATATAAAGCCCAGTCACCGTAAGGTAAAATTTACAGGGACTGATGGAGTCATAATGGAATGCCTTACAGCAAAAAGCAATTCCAAAATACTGGAAGTCAAGCAGGCAAGGCAGAAGGCCAGCTTGGCTGACCAAGGATCTTCTGGAGCTTAGGCACAAAATGAAAGTATATGGCTGCTGGAAGCAGGGTCAGGCAACATGGAAGGACTACAGGGATGCTGTTTGCCTTTGTAGGGAGAAAATTAATGTGGCCAAAGCCCATTTACAGTTGAAGCTGGCCAGGACAGTGGGAGACAATAAAAAGTGCTTTTTAACATACGTGAACAGAAAAAGGAGGACCAGAGAAAACATAGATCTGCTACTTATAGAATCATAGAATCATAGAATATTCCGAGTTGGAAGGGACCCATAAGGATCATCAAGTCCAACTCCTTGCACCGCACAGGTCTACCCAAAAGTTTAGACCATGTGACTTAGTGCACAGTCCAATCGCTTCTTAAATTCATACAGGCTTGGTGCAGTGACTACTTCCCTGGGGAGCCTGTTCCAGTGCGCAACCACCCTCTCAGTGAAAAATCTCCTCCTGATATATAGTCTGAACTTCCCCTGCCTCAGCTTCACCCCGTTCCTGCCGGTCCTATCACTAGTGTTTATGGAGAATAGGTCACCTGCCTCTCCACTCCCCCTCACGAGGAAGTTGTAGACCGCAATGAGGTCCCCCCTCAGCCTCCTCTTCTCTAGGCTGAACAGACCCAGTGACCTCAGCTGCTCTTCATACATCAGTTGAATGTCCTTTTTGTACTGTGGTGCCCAGAACTCCACACAGTACTCGAGGTGAGGCTGCACCAGCGCAGAGTAGAGTGGGACGATCACTTCACTCGCCCTACTAGCGATGCCGTGCTTGATGCACCCCAGGATACGGTTGGCCCTCCTAGCTGCCAGGGCACACTGCTGGCTCATATTCAACTTGCTGTCAACCACGCCCCCCATATCCCTCTCTGTGGGGCTGCTCTCCAGCGTCTCGTCACCCAGTCTGTATGTACGGCCAGGGTTGCACAACATTTGCCAGCTTCCAGTCTACTGGGACCTCTCCAGATTCCCAAGATCGTTGAAAAAAAATTGAGAGAGGTCTCGCGATGATGTCAGCCAGCTCTTTAAGCACCCTGGGATGAATCCCATCCAGACCCATGGACTTGTATGGATCCAGGTGGAGCAGCACATCCCACACACGTTCAGGGTCAGTTGGGAGTTTGTTATTCCCACCATCAAGGTCCTCCAGCACAGGGCAACCAGGGTCCCGAAGCCCATCATCAGCATTGAAGACGGAGGCAAAGAAGGCATTAAACGTCTCTGCTTTGCCTACGTCATTGTCTGTGAGTTGACCTTCTCCATCAAGCAGCGGACCTATGTTTTCTTTGGTTCTCCTTTTTCTGTTCACATATCTGAAAAAAACTTTTTCATTGTATCCCACAGATATGGCCAGCTTCAACTCTAGTTGGGCTTTGGCCACTTGATGGGGATGGTCACCTCACAGACAAGGACAGGCAAAGCAGAGAAGTTTAATACCTTCTTTGCCTCCATCTTCAATGCTGATGATGGGCTTTGGGACCCCGAGTGCCCTGAGCTGGAGGACCTTGATGGTGGGAATGATAAACTCCCAGCCAACCCTGAACATGTGTGGGATTTGCTGCTCCACCTGGATCCATACAACTCCATGAGTCGGGATGGGATTCATCCCAGGGTGCTCAGAGAGCTGGCTGATGTAATCGCGGGACCTCTCTCAATTATTTTCTAATGGTCTTGGGAATCCAGAGAGGTCCCAGTTGATTGGAAGCTGGCAAATGTTGTGCCGATTTTCAAGAAGGGCAAGAAAGAAGACCCTAGCAATTACAGGCCTGTCAGTCTCAAGTCAGTGACTGGTAAAATTATGGAGAAGATTATCCTGGGAGTTACTAAAGCACACCTGGGGGACAATGCAGTCATTGGTCCCAGCCAACATGGATTCATGAGGGGTAGGTCCTGTTTAACAAATTTGATTTCCATTTATGATAAGATCACCCATCTAGTTGACCAAGGGAAACCAGTTGATGTAATCTTTTTGGATTTCAGTAAAGCTTTTGACACGGTTTCCCATAGGATCCTACTGGACAAAATGTCTAGCATATAGCAAATATCATACAATGATTGAACAATTGGCTGACGGGCAGGGCTCCAAGTGTTATGGTAAATGGGACTGCATCAGGCTGGTGGCCAGTCACCAGTGGGGTCCCAAAATGCTCCATTTTAGGGCCAATTCTTTTCAATGCTTTTATAAACGATTTGGATGTAGGACTCAGTAATCGAGTGCACCCTCAGTAAGTTTGCAGATGACACCAAGTTAGGTGCGTGTGTCGATCTGCTTGAAGGTAGGAAGGCTCTGCAGGAAGATCTGGATAGGCTGGACCGATGGGCCGAGGCCAACTGTATGAAGTTCAACAAGGCCAAGTGCCGGGTCCTGCACCTGGGGCACAACAACTCCAAACAGAGCTCCAGGCTGGGAGATGAGTGGTTAGAAAGCTGCCTGTCAGAGAAGGACCTGGGAGTGATGGTTGATAGTCGGCTGAATATGAGCCAGCAGTGTGCTCAGGCGGCCAAGAAGGCCAACAGCATCCTGGCTTGTATCAGAAACAGCGTGGCCAGCAGGGCTAGGGAGGTGATTGTCCCCCTGTACTCGGCTCTGGTGAGGCCGCACCTCGAGTACTGTGTTCAGTTTTGGGCCCCTCGCTACAAGAAGGACATGGAGGTGCTTGAGTGAGTCCAGAGAAGGGCTATGAAGCTGGTGAGGGGCCTGGAGAACAAGTCTTACGAGGAGCAGCTAAGGGAGCTGGGCTTGTTCAGCCTGGAGAAGAGGAGGCTCGGGGCGACCTTATTGCACTCTACAGGTACCTTAAAGGAGGCTGTAGTGAGGTGGGGGTTGGTCTATTCTCCCAAGTGCCTGGTGACAGCGCGAGGGGGAATGGGCTAAAATTGCGCCATGGGAGGTTTAGGTTGGATATTAGGAAAAACTTCTTTACGGAAAGGGTTGTTAGTCACTGGAATAGGCTGCCCAGGGAAGTGATTGAGTCACCATCCCTGGAGGTCTTTAAAAGACGTTTAGATGTAGAGCTTAGGGATATGGTTTAGTGGAGGACTTGTTAGCATTAGGTCACAGGTTGGACTCGGTGATCTTGGAGGTCTCTTCCAACCTAGACTATTCTGTGATTATGTGACTAGAAGGTGTTTTGAGAAAATTTGCTGATGATACTAAATTGGGTGAAGCTGTTGACTCCATCGAGGGTGGTGAGGCCTTGCAGAGAGATCTGGACAGGTTGGAGAGCTGGGCAATCACCAACCACATGAAGTTTAACAAAAGCAAGTGCAGGGTCCTGCACCTGGGACCGGGCAACCTTGGCTATACATACAAACTAGGCAACGAGATGCTGGAGAGCAGCCCCACAGAGAGGGATCTGGGGCTTTTGGTGGATAGCAAGCTGAATATGAGCCAGCAGTGTGCCCTGGCAGCCAGGAGGGCCAACTGTATCCTGGGGTGCATCAAGCAAGCATTGCTAGTTGTTCAAGGGAAGTGATTGTCCTGCTCTACTCTGTGCTTGTGCCCCCTTACCTCGAGTACTGCATGCAGTTTTGGGCACCACAGTACAAAAAGGATGTGAAACTATTGGAGTGTCCAGAGAAGGGCTACTAAGATGGTGAAGGGCCTAGAGGGGAAGACATATGAGGAGGAGGAGCGGTTGAGGTCACTTGGCCTGTTCAGCCTGGAAAAGAGGAGGCTGAGGGGAGACCTCATTGCAATCTACAGCTTCCTCATGGGGGGGAGTGGAGGGGCAGGTGCTGATCTATTCTCTTTAATCACCAGTGATAGGACCCGAGGGAATGGTGTCAAGCTGTGACAGGGGAGGTTTATGCTGGATGTTAGGAAGAGGTTCTTCACCGAGAGGGTTGTCGCACACTAGAACAGGCTCCCCAGGGAAGTAGTCACGGCACCAAGCCTGACGGAGTTTAAGAAGCATTTGGACTGTGCTCTTAGTCATATGATCTGAATTTTTGCATAGACCTGTGTGGTGCCAGGAGTTGGACTCAATGATCCCTTCCAACTCAGGATATTCTATGATTCTATGAAAAAAATCACCTTGTGGTACCCAGGTGAAAAAAGAAATGACCCACACTGAAGTATTGGTTGGTGCTGCTAATACCAGTATTTTAGGGTTTGATTTATTGTATAGCAGAACAATGGGTCAGTCTGCAGTTTTGTACAATGAGGTGATGGGGAAATAGCATGGTTTGAAAAGGATGAGCCTAAATTATAAATTTATTAGAGATGTCTATATCTCTACCTGCATCAAAAATTACCAATGTAAGACAATACCCTCTGCCAGCAGCTGTGCATTTAGGCATTGATGGGGTGGTAACAGTTTTCGAGAAAAGAAGCATCATTGCTCTCATTCCCCTTACAATTCTCCTGTCTGGCCACTGAAAAAGACAAATGGACCATGGTGTCTTACAATTGATTATAGGTGACTGAATACTAATACTGCCCCTTTAACTTCAGCCGTACCAAATATTACAGAGATGGTAACAAATTCAGGGAGCATCACACCCATGGATGACAACTTTGGATGTTAAGAATATGCTTTTCATGATGCAGCTGTAATGGAAGAAACTCTGCCTTGGAATAGAAGTATTATCTATGTTTAATTAAGCATCTCTACAATTGGGTATCATTTATACAGTACAGGACAAAAAAAATTTGTTTAACATTTACCTAGGACACATTACCATATATGGATAAAAGGGTACTTCATCAAAAAAGACCACCAAGGACCCCCAAAGAAAGGAAGGCATGAACAGAAGTGCCTGAAAAGGAGCCAAGAAGAATGGTGCAACACAATTATGCAACATATCTAGAGTAGCATGAATATGTATTAGATGGATAGAATATGCATGATTACAGTGTATAAATGTATTACGCTGGCATTGGGTGTGCTTGATTTTTGGAGAATCCACTGAGCACCCAGGCCTGAATAAAAGTAATATCTCTCCTGAGTGTGTGAATTGGCTTACTGCACACCGAATAAAATAATACACTTTTTCGGACAACAGTTTTTGGTGACCCAGATGGGACTGCTGTAAGGTCTTGCTTGGATCAACTTACTGGCTGCCAACGAGGAGACACTGCTCCCCGGACTCCAGTGTGTACTGAGCTTTTCAATGGGGACTCTGCAAGTATTCTCCCTTAGCCACAGTGGGTAAGTGACACAGTGGTGCAATGCTTGCAGGAGATATTGCTTATCTTGGTTAATTGGTAATCATACGCACTTGACAGAGACAACTGGAATCTACGATATTCAGGTAAAGCACGCTCTGGTATATTTCATTTAATCTGTAATTGTATGTGCTCGACAGTTATGACTGGAGTATATGCATAGGTATATTTTGGGAATAGGTATTCTGATTATATGAGATTTTGGTTAAAAAGATTATTTTTGTGTAAAGATATGGGCAAAAGGATCTACAATAACCCCTTTCTCCCCTTTTGGTTGTGTTTTAAAACATTGGAACAAGTTTGGAGGGGATCCCCTGATTAAAAGAAAAATGATTGAATATTGTAATAATTTGTGGCTGATGTACAAATTGGATAGTGAAAAAAAATGGCCTGAAAATGGGACTTTGAATTATAATACTATTTTGCAGCTGATGTTTTGTTGAAGATCAGATAAATGGGATGAGGTGCCTTATGTGGATGCATTCTTTACTTTGAGGAATGATCATGAGACTCGAAATAAATGTAGATTATTGACTTCAGATTCTAATGTAATGATGATGGTGGATGATATGAAGAAGCCTTTGCAGTGTTGCTCCGCTTGTAACACATGAAAGATATTTAAAGCTAGAGAATGAAGAGGAGGGTATCCAGATGCTAGTAGCTCTAGGGGGGGAAGTGTTATGAGTGGAATGGAGGGTGGAGATCAGGGCAGCGAAACCTTTAGCCCAGTGGCAGGAAGAACTCAAGCACAACAGCATCCTGTGATCCAAGCTCCCCCTTCACCAGTCAGTGGGCCCAGATGGATCACCAGTATATGTAAAAGTCCCATTTACAACATCAGACATAATGAACTGGAGGGAATCTGCTGAGTCCTATCGAGATAATCCTGATAAGATGCTTTGATCCTTTGTTGAAAATCATAACCCAGATTGGCAAGGTATTCAAGGATTGTTGAATAATTTATTCACTCCAGAAGAAAACAGAATGGTTATGGAAAAGGCAAGGGAAGAGAATGAGAGGCAGAATGATAGAGATGGTCCCGGTCAATTTATGCCAACCCAGGAACCCAACTGGAACCCGAATATGAGTGCAGGGAGATTAATGATTAAGCAATGTCAACAGCTAATCTTGCATGGAATTAGGAACAGAATATCTCAACCAAAGAATCTTACCAAGTTATACCAAGTGGTAAGTGGTAAGATGGAGGATCTGTCTGCTTTCTCTGAAAGATTGTGTGAGGTGACTAGAAAACGGACAGATCTGGATCCAGAGGATGAGGCTAATAGAATGACCTTTTACTACTCTATTTGTGAAGCAATCTGCACCTGATATTAGAAGAAAATTGCAGAAGGTAGATGGGATGTCAGGAATTACCATATATGAAGTGAATGAGATTGCATAGAAATTATATAATAGGGAGGAGGCTGAAAAAAAAGGAAAATGAAAAGGAAAAATTGAGGGTCAGAAAACAGAATGCAGCAATATTGGCAGCCACTTTTGCAAGGGCTCAAGCTTCATCTAGGGACTGGGATTTGAAGGAAAAACCAGGACGGGGGAGAGGTATAATAGGGAAAAGACTAGATGTGAGGACTTCCTTGGCAAAAGATCAGGGTGCCTATTGTAAGGAGAAGGGACTTTGGAGAAATGAATGTCCAAAAAGTCAGTCCAATTGGGTTCCCATTCCAACTACAACCCCAGTACCTGGAGAAATGACTGGAGTAGTGAAAGGGGACTCAGACTGATAGGGACAGGGGGTTGAGGAAATGACATCCACAGCTGACCCCCTGGTTGACATTAAGCTAGGGAACGATGTAGTTAAATTTCTAGTTGATACAGGAACAAGTTACTCCATGTTAAATAGCTGTAAAGGACTTATGAGTAAATATTCTGCAACCAGAATTGGTGCAATTGGAAGGCAGGAGGTAAGACCTTTTTTCCAACCCATTACATGAAGAACTGGCAACAAAATGTTTGTGCATGAGTTTCTATACATGCCCCTACCATACTACACCCCTAATGGGAAGGGACCTGTTGAGACAGGCAGGTGGGAATGATGGTCTGGTTGTGGTGAAAAGTGCTTTTTTCAATTACAGATTTAAATAACTAGAAAATAGCTGCCAGAAGCTACAGGGATGACCCGGATAGGGCGGCTAGTGCTTTTGAAACAATGAAATTTGGAGGAAGCTACTTAAGCTGCAGGGGGCAGATGCTAGAGATTTCACAAAATTGTTGGATACGGCTTGGGTGGTTTATAGAAATAGGGAACAGCAGAAAGAGAAATGGAATGTTAGATTGATTGCTATACTAGAAGGAACTTATGGTTCTCAAAGAGGACCTGGAGGTGCATTTAGAAGAGGTTATGGGGGAAAAGGACATGGTAAAGGAATGCCAAAGCCCCTGATAGGAGAAACTCAGCGTGCCTATTGTTAAAAGGAAGGGCACTGGAAATGAGAGTGCCCATCACTACAGGGGCCCAAGGGATCGAATATTCCCATAGTAGCCGTAGAGGCTAGACAGTGAAAGGGATCAGAGGAAACTTCCCCAGCAGAACCTCTGGTTAAAATTAAGCTGGGGAGAGACAAAACTGAAATAGAGTGTCTGGTTGATACAGGGGCTACTTATTCGGTTTTAAACACAAAAGAATATGAATTAGGGTATGATACTGTAAAAATACCAGTGCGACAGGAAAATCAGAAACAAGGCCCTTCTTTAAACCCTTACAGTTTAAAATTGGAAAACAATAGGTAACGTATCAGTTTTCATATCTGCCAGGTGCACCAAAGCCATTAAGAGGTAGCGATTTATTGGAAAGGTAGAAGCTGAAATAAAATGAAAAAATGGTGAGGCAGAGGTGTTGCCTGATTCTAAATTTGTCCAAGCTTCAATATTGTTATTACAGGAGACTGAACAAGGGGAAGGAAAAATCTCAGTTGAGGTTGAAGATGCAGTGGTTCCTATTGCTTGGGCAGGAGAAATACCAGGAAGATCAAAGAGGGCTGAACCCATAAGGATAGATCTTAAGCCAGGATCAGCACCGGTAAGATTGAAACGGTATCACTTAAAATTAGAAGCTAAACTTGGGTTAGTCCCTAATATTCGGAAGTTTTTAGAATACAGGATGTTGAGAGAGTGTGAATCGAAGTATAACATTCCAATTTTACCCATTAAGAAAGTTGATGGGAAATCTTATAGGTTAGTCCGAAGTCTGAGAGCAGTGAATCAAATTATCCAAGATATCCACCCTGTGATAGTAAATCCATAGACATTATTAACTGCTCTCACTGAAGAACAGGGATGGTTTATGGTTTTAGATTTAAAAGATGCCTTTCTCTGCATCCCACTTGATTCTGAGAGTCAGGAATTGTTTGCCTTTGAATGGGAGAACCCCGAGATGGGAAGGAAAACTCAGTGCACTTGGACAGTGTTACCACAAGGATTTTTTTTTTTTTAAAGGTCAGACAATCTTTGGAGATCAGCCAGCAAAAGAATTAGAATTATGGAGACAAGACAACAAAAAGGGAATAATACTACAATGCATTCACGATATACTGCTGGCTGGCAACTTTCAGGAAGAATGTCTTGAATTGACAACAGTCTATTAAATTTCCTTGGACTCAGTGGGTATACAGTGTCGAAGGAGGAGGCTCAAATTGCACAAGAAATTATATCATATTTAGGTTTTGAAATCTTAAAGGGACAGAGACAGTTAAGTACTGAAAAGAAGGAAGCTATTTACCAGCTCCCAGAACCTCGAACTGTTCATGAATTAAGAACTTTCCTGGGAATGGTGCTGCATGTGGATTCCTAATTACGGAGTGATGATTAAACCTTTATATGAATTGTTGAAGTTATCCAAGGGCTCCCTTCAGTGGACCAATGACAATCAGAGTCTGCTTAAAAGAGCCTTGATGAAAGCCCAGGGTTTAGGGCTGGCTAATTTAGAAAAGCCTTTCAAATTGTTCACCTATGAAAGGCAGGCTGTAGACCTCGATGTCTTGACCCAACGCTTGAGGGAATATAAGCGAGCAGTGGCATGCTTTTCCTTGCAATTGGATCCAGTAAGTCAGCGATGGCCTGGATGCTTGAGAGCCCAGAAGTTCACCATGGGACAGAAAATAACTGTTTATGTTCTGCACATGGTAACTACGTTATTGGATCAGAAGGGGGGACACTGGCTCTCCCCAGCATAATGTTAAAGTGGTACGTATAGAACCAGATGATGTGACCATCAAGACTACAGCTGTGGTCAACCCTGTCATGTTTCTCTCAACTCGACATGAAGAAAGTAAACCTGAGCATGATTGCTTACAAAAAATTGAGGAGTCTATTCAAGTAGACCTGACCTGAGTGATACTCCTTTGCAAGACACAAATTGGGAATTGTATACAGATGGTAGCAGTTTTATGAAGGAAGTAAAAAGAGTATCTGGATATGTAGTCACTACTGTTGAGATGGTATTGGAAGCCCAAATGTTGCCTCCCAGCACATCAGCCCAGAAGGCCGAATTAATTGCCCTCCCTTGAGCTTTGCAGTTAAGCAAAGGCAAATGCATAAACATTTGGACTGATTCAAAATATGCCTTCGGAGTAGTCCACGCACATGGAGCCATTTGGAAAGAGAGAGTACTACTATGCACAATGGACAGAGATAAAGCATAAGGAAGAAATTCTGAGTTTACTTGAAAGTATACAAGTCCCTGTTGCTGTACCTGATATGCATTGTAAACCTCACCAGTTGGGGCAAACCACCCAAGAAAGAGGAAATAAGCTGTCTAATTTAACTGTGAAACAGTCTGAAGAAAAAGGCAAGGAAAAAGAAGTATTAGCTATTGTGCCACAGAAAAGAGTTTCTCTTCAAAAGAACATGGATCAAAAATAAGGAGTACTCATCATTTATCCAGTGAATGCAATTGAAATGATGCAAATATGAGAAGCTACTTTAGAGAATCGGGCAGTTATCAATTACTTATTATTAAGACATAATCATGGTTGTGAAGAGTTCAAAGGAATGTGTTGTTTTAATCTCTCTGATAATTCACAGCTATTAGGGGAGAATATTCAACAGTTAGAGAAATTGGCTTTGGAAGTTTATGAAAGGGAAGGATGGGATCTCTCTTGGTTAACCTCGTGGCTCCCTAATCTAGGACGTCTTAAACACTTATTTGTAATTATTTTGTTGATTACTTTAATGATTATAGTTGCTTGCTGCTTAATTCAATGTATACTTTTCTGTATCCCAAGAAGATGAAATAAATATGTTGAGACTTAAGGATGTTATATCACATTAAGTCTCAAAAAGGGGGAGATAGTTGTAATGAGGCATGCACAGAAGAGCATGAAAAGGAGCCAAGAAGAATGGCTCAGCACAATTACACAGCCTATATAGATTATCATGAATATTCATTAGATAGATAAAATATGCATGCATACAATGTATAAATGTAATGAAGAAGCTGGCATTGGGTGTGCTTGATTTGAGTAGAATCCACTGAGCACCCAGGCCTGAATAAAAGTAATATATCTCCAGAGTGTTTGAATTGGCTTATTGCACACAGGGTAAAAGGATCCACTTTTTCGGACAACACCCCTCCAGGACCATGATAAGACCCAATTTGCATTTACTTGGAAAGGGATACAGTATACCTTTAATAGACTGCCTCAGGGATATTAACACTCCTCTACCATTGCTCATAATGCATTGTCAAAGGTTTTAACAGAAGTCCCCAGTCTGCCAGGTGTTACAGTATACCAATATGTCAGTGACATCTTGATAGGAGAAGAAAACTCAAAAAAAAATTGGACATAACACGGAAGGCATACGAGAAAAATTGTTAAATTTAGGATTAGAAATTCCTCCGTCCAAATATCAGGGACCCACAAAACAACTAAAGTTCCTGGGGATCTGGTGGATTAAAGGAGCTGCTTCTATTCCCCCAGACACCTTGGAGAAAATAGAGCATGGGCAAAATCCATCTAGCATGAAGGATTTAGAGCAAGTCCTGTGAATTTTAGGTTATTATTGCTCATCCCTTATACAATTTGCTCAGAAAGGGAAAATCATGGGAATGGACTGAACAGCACGAGAACACATTAGAATTATTAATAAAAGAACTGAGGCTATTCCAGCAGCTAGGTCCTTTATACCTAACCCTATGCATGCAGAATGGGGATTCAGTGAGCATGGTTCCCATTGTAATTCTGGCAGAAGGGACCAGAAGGACCAGAGAGACCACTAGAGTTTAGCTCCCACTCTTTGAATGACACCAAAATGACATATTCTGATTGTGAGAAACAAAGTTGTGTTTTTGCAGTGGAAAATTCCACTAACCTTGCATATACAACCCCCTTGTGCAGCTTGTTCCAGTGTTCTGTCACCCTCACTGTAAAAAAAGTTTTGTCTCATATTTAAGCAGAACCTCCTATGTTCCAGCTTGCACCCATTGCCCCTTGTCCTATCATTGGATGTCACTGAGAAGAGCCTGGCTCCATCTTCCTGACACTCACCCTTTACATATTGATAAACATTAATAAGGTCACCCCTCAGTCTCCTCCAAGCTAAAGAGACCCAGCTCCCTCAGCCTTTCCTCATAAGGGAGATGCTCCACTCTCTTAATCATCCTTGTTGCTCTGTGCTGGACTCTCTCAAGCAGTTCCCTGTCCTTCTTGACCTGAGGGGCCCAGAACTGGACGCAATATTCTAGATGTGATCTCCCTAGGGCAGAGTAGAGGGGGAGGAGAACCTCTCTCTACCTACTAACCACACCCCTTCTGATACACCCCCGGATGCCATTGGCCTTCTTGGCCACAAGTGCACAGTGCTGGAAATTCCACTAACCTTGCATATTCAAAAGTGATTGTGCAGGCATGACAGTGGCATAGCAGTGGGGACTATGTTAAGCAGTAAGGGGAAGGTCCCAATGTCCCAAAATAAGGAGGATAGCTAAGAAAAACAGGACGAGCAGTGTGAAATCAGTAAAAACAAAAATCACGGGGTCTCTAGTCACAAGAGAAGAAGGAAAAAAAAAAAGGAAAAGGAGAAATTAATGGCTGGTTAAATTAAATTGTACATATATGGTATAGTAATAAGTGTCAAGTAGTTTGTGAACCTGTAGTACTCAACCAATGAGGAAACAGGGAAGGAATCAAGCGTCAGGTAATAGGGAATATAAGGATATGATATACTTTTACTGTGTGCTTCTGCTTGCAGGATGCCCACCACTGCAATTGCAAATAAAAATGCTACTTCACTGAGATCTTCGCCTGAGTCTATGTTATTGGCTACAGAGTGTTTCTCACAAGATCTTGAAAAAGGCTTGCTGTCCCTAGTGCGAGCAGTGAAACAGGTGGAACAGAGAAGAAAAGGACAGGTGCTGATCTTTTCTCTCTGGTAACCCGTGATAAGACCCAAGGGAACAGCTTGAAGCTGCAACAGGGAAGGTTCAGGCTGGATATCAGGAAAAGATTTTTCACCAGGAGGGTGGTTGGGCACTGGAACAGGCTCCCCAGGGAAGTGGTCATGGCACCAAGCCTGACAGAGTTCAAGAAGCATTTGGACAATGCTCTCAGACACATGATCTGATTTTTTAAATATTTTTTGATGTTCCTTTGGGAACCCAGGAGTTGGACTCGATGATCCTTATGGGTCCCTTCCAACTCGGATATTCTATGATTCTGTGACAGAGTGTGTTCATTCAGGGACCTTTCTGTCTCCTAGATATAGTTCATAAAGTTACACTGCCACCTGCAGGCATTGCCCAGAAACCTGGGCTGTAAATGGTATGCCTATCTGGAAGGTATCAATGAAATTATGTCTATTACAGAAAGCAACATTAAAGTATTTAAATTGCAGAAAGATATAGACAGCACTTTGTTATTCCAAAACCAGCCAAGCAAACCATGTCCAATTCAGGAGGCACCTCATCTGAGCGAAGGCAGTGACCTTAAAGGAGTATGCTTCACCAGTGCATCATCCTATAGGCAAAACAGGGAGTGGAAGTCTGTGGCACTGGAAGCGGCCACAGGGGAAAGGTTAAGTGAAACAGGTGGAGGAAGTGTGCAAATAGGAGAGCTTAGGGCATGCTATTAGCTGCACAACATGGTGCCAGCCATATCTACATAGACTCATACACTGCTTTCAAGGGAGCCACAGATTGGATAGGCCACTGGGCAGCCAATGACTGGCAAGTAAATAGAGTCCCAGTCTGGCAAACTGACAGCTGGAAGCAATTGCTAGAAATAAGAGAACAAAGGGTGCTGCACATTGGTTGGGTAAAAGGGCATGACTGGTCAGCTTCCACTACTGCCAATTTAACCAACAAGTGGATAGCCTTACACGACTATGGAAAATTGATGTCATGAGTAATGACCACTAATGGGAACGCTTACTCGAATGGTTGCATGTAAAATGAAGCCACACAAGACAAACCAACTTGTATCGAGAAGGCATAGCCTGAGGATAGCCTGTATCAGTGAAGTTGTGCAAACAAGTGGCCATTGCCTGTTCACAATGTCTTTTGAGACTGAGAGACTGAAAAAAAAAAAAAAAAAAAAAGGTAAAGTGCCTCCCCTGCATATCCAGGACAGGAAAACACTGTGGCACACCGGGCAGATTGACTATGTAGGTCCACTGTGACCCTCAGGGGGTAAAAAATACATACTGGTGGGGGCGGAGGTCATCTCAGGAATTACCATAGCCACATAGCCAAAGAAGTTGCAGCTTCCACTGGAGAAAGTACAGTCCATAGCTTAAAGGAATGGTTTACTACAGTCCCCCTTCCAGAGGAGATTCAGAGTGATAATGGATCAATTTTTACAGCTGTAGTTATACAAGACTAGGCAAAGGAGGAGGGGATCTGGTGGGCATTCCATACTCCATTCTATCCCCAGGCCAATGGTACTGTTGAACGGACTAATGGGTTAGTCAAGCTATTTGCTAAAACCCATGAATCTGATGGCATCTGCAACTGTCCAATGTCATCTATCAATTAAACAATAGATGGAGTGTAGATAGTTGTCCAAAGATTAAAGCTTTTTGTGCTTCTGCTACAATTTTGGTACCAAAGGCAGATGTAAAAATGAGGAAATACCCTACTAGCTTTTATGCAGGTCAGCCTGTGCTGGTTAAAATGCCTCAGATTGGGACAGTGTTAATGGTATTAACAACCCCAAAGAACCTTTACACTTGGGAAGTGAAAGATAGTTCCAGGAAATTCCATCGAATCAGCACTAGATGGTAGTACCCACCTTTTAACCTAAAATCCGCTGGTTGGATAACAACCGAGCACCTTTTCTTTTGTCTGTTCCCAGTTACTCTGAATGCTGTTTTCTACACCTGGGATCCCGGACTCCCCTATACCAATCTAGAGTGTTCCCAAGCAGAGTTGATTTTATTTGTTGGGTATTTCTGGTTTTTGTCTTATCTGTAAACCAAAACTGTAATACCAGCCATCACTGGGAGATGAGTGGTTGGAAAGCTGCCTGTCAGAGAAGGACCTGGGGGTATTGGTTGATAGTCGGCTGAATATGAGCCAGCAGTGTGCTCAGGCGGCCAAGAAAGCCAACAGCATCCTGGCTTGTATAAGAAGCAGTGTGGCCAGCAGGGCTAGGGAGGTGATCATCCCCCTGTACTCGGCTCTGGTGAGGCCGCACCTCAAGTACTGTGTTCAGTTTTGGGCCCCTCACTACAAGAAGAACATGGAGGTGCTTGAGTGAGTCCAGAGAAGGGCTATGAAGCTGGTGAAGGGTCTGGAGAACAAGTCTTATGAGGAGTGGCTAAGGGAGCTCGGACTATTTAGCCTGGAGAAGAGGAGGCTCAGGGGCGACCTTATCGCTCTCTACAGGTACCTTAAAGGAGGCTGTAGTGAGGTGGGGGTTGGTCTATTCTCCCAAGTGCCTGGTGACAGCGCGAGGGGGAATGGGCTAAAATTGCGCCATGGGAGGTTTAGGTTGGATATTAGGAAAAACTTCTTTACGGAAAGGGTTGTTAGTCACTGGAATAGGCTGCCCAGGGAAGTGGTGGAGTCACCATCCCTGGAGGTCTTTAAAAGACGTCTAGACGTAGAGCTTAGGGATATGGTTTAGTGGAGGACTTGTTAGCATTAGGTCAGAGGTTGGACTCAGTGATCTTAGAGGTCTCTTCTAACCTAGACTATTCTATGTGATTCTGTGTGTGATTATTGAAGGGGAAGGAGGAACCTTACCCACTGAAATTTGCAAAGTAATCTGGGACAATGCATCAGAGTTTGAAAAGAAGTTTCAGTCCTGGTGGCAATTAATCAACTTCACTTATCATTCAGAGTACAAAAAAAATGTTGGCTTTATCTTTACTATATGCAATGCTTCGATATATACCATATACCCAATTACTGTGCTAGGATTAGAACCCAGAGTGTGTGCCCAACAAAACGTAAATAAATGGCAAACTGTTGATGTTAATACATGTGTTGTTCGAGAACAACAAGGTTTCATTTGTGAGAGTAACACCCTTAAAGCTGTCTAGATAATACCTGTCTAGATACAGAACAGAATATCCGCCACTTTGAAATACATCCTGATGAGATTCCTGAAATGGTAGTTCTATACATTGGGAAAGGATGTGTATGTATGCAAACATTATGTAAATCCTTGTTAATAGATTATAGATATATTGTTTATAGTGTTACTAATCACTCTAATTGATGTTTGTAACTTTTCCATAATCATAGGTTGTGATTTTAATTTCTCTGCACCCATAATTACTCATGAAGATTTGTCTTTTGACTATATGCTATATCATGAACTGCAACCAGCACCTATTGGAATGAATTTGACCCTAGTCAAGCGACTCCTCCATCATCCTGACCTGGCAAGCCTCCTACAACAGGCACAGAGAACAGGACAAAAGACTCTTATCACAGTCCATCAATGACAGTGAAGAAATACATCAAGTGTTGGAGAGAGTTAGGAAGGACAGAGAGTATCAATGGTGGGAAGTCCACATATACCCTTAACACGATAAGGATTAAAATAAATACTAAATAAAAAAAAGACTTTTCATTCTAATTATTGAAACATATTCAGTCCTAATGCATCAGAGTGGCATGAGAGTAGACCCTTTCAGAAAAAGGGCCCAAATGACTTGAAATCTAGTTGAGATGAAAACCAACACAGAATTTAGATGATAGTCCAGAAACTCAGAACTAGTTATAAACTATAAAACCTCAGTTAAAATCTCAAAACCAATTTTCCCCACAGCTACCTAAAAAAAGAGAAAAAGTTTACACAAAAGCATGGGAGAACACTGTATCTTGTCTCTGTCAGAGGGAAAAAAATAATAATTTAAAGTAGAACAGGACTGAAGCTGAAATACAAAATAAAACAAAGAAACACCCTATATCAGAAGTAAGCCCACCTGTTCATCACTTCGATGATAGTCATTATCTTCTTCTTTTTCTTCAGAAGTTTCTTTGTTTGAATTTTCATCTGTTTTAGTTTCACCTTCAAGAATAAAGCAGAGCATTACAATAATTAAATTAGACATCTCAGATGACAATTAATCCTGAAACAAAGTCAAGTCTATAAGAGCAACTAGTTTTTGGTGGGTTTTTTTTGTTCTGTTTTTCAAAGTAATTAGGTTTGTCAGACCATGATCAGCTTCTCTTCTAACCAGGAAAAAGGTTGGAAAGCAGCTTTATTCTTGGTAGCAGAAATGTGTGTGATGCATCTACCCTTCCTGGACATTAATCCAAAGCTTCCCAAAAAAAGCTTCTTGTCAGTTCAAGACACCTTGCTATAAATTTATCAGGGATCATTCAGTATTGTGTACAACTGGTATGCTCTCCTGACAGTCATAAATTTCAGAATTCTTTTCCCCTAGAATAAATACACACACACCTTAATATAAACACCACAGCTTTTCTATCACAAAATTCTACTTAACATCAGTAGTTTCTGAAATAAATGTCAGTGCAGTTCAGTACTGGAATAAAAAATAACTTAATAACTTAATAAAAAATAACCCTGCCTCCAAGTCATGGACATCTACTTAAGCAACATCAGCTGCCAATAGGCCCACACAGTCAAAATGGGAACAATGCAGCCCTCAATATAACCAGCTCTGCTAGCAGCCCAGAAGCAGAGTATCATCATAGAGTTCCCACATAGATACTAATGAAGATCTTCATCAGGAGCACATTACAGACAGCTAAAAGAACATATTCTATAAACAAGTCTGATGCAAAACAACAATACTGGACTCAAATGGTGAGTTCAAAGATGGTGAACACATATATAATCCAATATACATGCACAAACAAGCATTGCACAATATTATACAACAATTACATGTGTTAATAAATATTAGCTAGACACCTAGCTATGACAGATCCTTTCAGCAGTTTAATGGCAGTCTGTTTCCCACCCCCCCACCCCAAGACAGAATAAACATAAGACCATTTACCATTGCGATATGAATCTAGATGTTGCTTTGAAGAGCATGTCTCCCCTTTGATGTCCCCTGGTACTTCCATACCCAGTTTGTGATAGAATTCCTTCTGCTTTTTCATTTCCGCTATTTACAATTGTACATATTAGTTAAGTAATAAAGATATAGCCCAATATTTATCAAGGTATTCTAAAATGCTCTTCTGACCTGTAAAAGAAGCTTGTCAGGCAGAAAGTAGTATTAGCACTTTTTGCTACTTCTCCGCTCTTGCTGCCATAATCGCATTACCCTAGATCTCGTTCTTGAGAGGCATAATATTACCAAGTCATTTGCAGAGCTATTATTGCACCATTATGTTATTATAGATAAAATAGATTTTAAATACTATACCATACTTTGTATTTCCCCCTTCAGTATTTCTGTCAAATCATTGGTTTTGAATTTTTATGCTTATTTCAATAAGGCTAAGTGCAAAGCGCTGCATCTGAGTTGGGGCAACTGCCAGTATCAGTACAGACTAGGGGATGAATGGATTGAGAGCAGCCCTGCAGAGAAGGAATTGGGGGTACTAGTGGATGAAAAATTGACTATAAGCCAGCAATGTGCACTTGCAGCTCAGAAAGTTAATCATATTCTGGGCTGTATCATAAGAAGTATGGCCAGCAGTTTGAGGGAGATGATTCTCCCCCTCTACTCCGCTCTCTTCCACCTGGAGTACTGCATACAGGTCTGGGGCCCTCAGCACAAGAAAGACTTGGACCTGTTCTGTTAGAGTGGGTCCAGAGGAGGACCACGAAGCTGATCAGAGGGCTGGAACACCTCTCTTATGAAGACAGGCTGAGAGAGTTGGGGTTGTTCAGTCTGGAGAAGAGAAGGCTCTGGGGAGACCTTAGAGGGGCCTTCCAGTACCTAAAGGGGACCTACAGAAAAGCTGTGGAGGGACTCTGTCAGGGAATGTAGCAATAGGACAAGGGGTAAAGGTTTTAAACTGAAAGAGTGTAGATTTAAATTAAATATTAAGAAGAAATTCTTTACTATGAGGATGGTGAGGCACTGAAACAGGTTGCCCAGAGAAGTTGTGGATGCCCCATCCCTGGAAGTGTTCAAGGCCAGGTTGGACAGGTCTTTGGGCAACCTGATCTAGTGGTTGGCATCCCTGCCCATGGCAGAAGGGTTGGAACTAGATTATCTTTAAAGGTCCTTTCCAACCCAAATCATTCTATGATTCTATGATTTCTGATTTTTCAATATCTTAGAAACAATTTAAAAATAATCCCTTTACCTAAACTTGCTTATAAATGTCTGATATTGTCCTCATTTGACAGCTTGATTGGATTCTACTTAAATAAAAATAGCAACACACCACTGAAAAATAATACTGAATAATTAATATAAAGCATTCCTTTATTTCAACAGATGCATGGTCAAAATAGATTATGAGAGGACAAATGTTTTGCTAGCAAGTACCTTGGTATTTAAGTATGTTTTAGGAGAAGAAAACTTAACTGAAAATAAAAGTTATGCTAGATTAATATTCTGTCTCTTAGAACTCTGAAAAACCTGGCAGAAAAGACATGAATACATACACAGTTTAATAAAGAAGAATGTATGCAATATATAGAATGCCAACATGAAAAAGTTGTAGTGCTATTTAGGTTTACAAAATGTTACTTTTCACTGAAATGACACTAGTATTTTCATTACTGACTTTTTTCAGTAATGCTGCTAGTACAAGTCTAAAATTGAAAAAAGCACTGAAGTATAGAGAAGTAGTGCTAGAACTGGAACAAGTGAAGATGGTATTTTTCATCTTTCCATGAATACTTTCCTCACTTCCTCCTTTCATTAATGAAAAGGAACTATGTGTAAATCTAACATTCAGTAAAAACAGGTCGTACAGAAAACTTACCTTCTTGGAGGCCTGGCACAAGTTTGTAAACAATATCTTGCATTGTTCTATCATGACTAGCAGGGAAAAAATGAAGGTTTAAATTAGCCATCTTGATTCAAAATATTTCTCTTTAAGAGATTCCATATTAAATTGACTCTACAAACCTCTGAAGTCTTGTAAGAAACATACTGATTTTGGATAACCGAAATGTCAAACAGGAGATGACAGTAACAGGAAAGGAATGCAGACAAGGTTCAGGCTAAGACAAGAACTGAAAAAAAAAAATAAACTGACAGAAGTTTAACAGAAATGCTAGGAGGGATGGTCTTTATATTGCAAATGAAGGAATCCTGTAAGAAACATTTCTACCAGCATGTATATAAGTAACATACTCTCAAAATTCTTTGAAAAATTTCACAAAAGTATGTTTAGCTTTTCTATTTCTAGACACTAGACACCTGTCCTGGTTTCAGCTATGATACAGTTAATTTTCCTCCTAGTAGCTGGTATGGTACTGTGTTTGGGATTTAGGATGAGAATAATGTTGATAACACACTGATTTTACTTGTTGCAGAGCAGCGCTTACGCTAAGCCAGGGACTTTTCAGCTTCTCACTCTGTCCTGCCAGCGGGCAGGCTGGGGGTGCAGCAAGAGCTGGGAGGGGACAGACCCAGGACAGCTGACCCAAACTGGCCAAAGGGGTATTCCATACCATCTGACATCATGCTAAACAATATATAGGGGTGGCTATCTGGGGTGGGGGGGCCGGCTGCTCAGAGATAGGCTGGGTATCAGTCAGCGGGTGGTGAGCAATTGCATTGTGCATCACTTGTTTTGTACACATTATTATTATTAGTGCTATTATTATTTTCTTTTCTGTCCTAATAAACTGTCTCTATTTCAACCCACAGGCTTCATTTTTCTGATTCTCTCTCCCATCCCAGAGAGGGAGGGGGGAGGGTGAGCGAGTGGGTGTGCGGTGCTTGGCTGCCGGCTGTGTTAAACCACAACACTTTTCTGTATCTAGAAATTAGACTGCTTCTTATCCCTTTTAATTAATCTCTCATGTTCCTAGGTTTTTAGATATCCATACTGGGATTTTTAAAAAAACATGAGGAAAGGATCCTATAGGGGAAAAAAAGGACGGGAGCAAAGAAAAAAAAAAGTGTTTGCTCTTAATCAAAAATTTACTCAAGAGCACCATCATGTAGCACAGAATCCCATCTAGCTAAAAAGGGTGTAACAAAAAGGACAGACTGATCCAACACATAAGACAGGAACTGGGAGAGCAGGACTAGTTAAGATTCTAAACTTCCATTCTCCAACTCACCTAGGTAGCACTCTGATGTTTTCAACCAAAGTGTAAATACAAGCTGCCCTTTTCTGGATTACTCTAAAACAAGTCGTTGCCTGAAAGGCGTGGAACATTACACTGACTTCCAAACTATAAATAAAATTCAATACAAGCTAAAATTTCAGCCTCAGCTGCTACCAGGGCATTAGCTCCAGAAGAGTTTACAGTACCAATCTCCAGCTTTGACTCTCAGGTTAGGATTTTTAAGTGTCATTCACAGTTTGCAGGTACATCTCAAAAACAATTCAAAGTAAATGAATGATATTAGCCACCAGCATGAGAGAAGACATAAGAATTTAACAGTATTCTTAGGCATGACACATGAGTTTCATGACTCCTGTGTTTGTTCAACGTATTCCCCAGATGGCTGGGTGTTATGGTTTAAACACCGGTAGGTAGCCAAGCACCATGCAGCCACTGTCTCACTCCCCCTCCTCAGCAGGACAGAGGGAGAAAATATGAAAAAAAACGTGGGTTGAGATAAAGACAGGGAGATTGCTCATCAATTACCATCACGAGCAAAACAGACTCAGCAAAAGGGAGTTTAAATTAATTTAATGCCTATTATTAACAGATTAGAGCATTGAGAACTAAAAGCAAACTAAAAACACCTTTCCCCCATCCACCCTCTTCTTCCTCCTCCCCCCCAAGTGGTGCAAGGGAAAGGAGAATGGGGCTTGGTGTCAGTCCATAATGCTTTGTCTGCCGCTCTGTGGTGGTTTTATACTGCCAGGCAGCTGAGCTCCACCACAACCGCTCTCTCACTCCCCTTCCTCAAAGGAAAAGGGGGAGAAAATATGATGGAAAGGGCTCAAGGGTTGAGATAAGGACAGGGAGATGACTCAACAATTATCGTCACGGGCAAAACAGACTCAGCATAGGGAGATTAGAGAAATTTATTACCTATTACTAGCAAGCTAGAGAAGTAAGAAACAAAGAAAACAAACTGAAAACACCTTCCCCCCATCTCTTCCACCTCCTCCCCTCGAGCGGTGCAGGGGAACAGGAAAATGGGGGTTGCAGTCAGTCTTCTTCTTTGCTGCTCCTTCATGGTCAGTCTCTTCCCCTCCCACGGGATGCAGTCCTTCCCGAACTGATCATGCATGGGCTTCCCACAGGCAGCAGCTCTTCAAGAACTGCTCCAAATATAGGTCCGTACCACGGGGTCCACCCATCAGGAGCAAACTGCTCTAACATGGGCCCCCCACGGGCGGCAGCTCCTGCCAGATCACCTGCTCTTGTGCGGGCTCCTCTCCATGGGCTACAGGTCTGATCCAGAGTCTGCTCCTGTGGGAATTCTCCATAGGCTGCAGCCTCCTTCAGGTCAGATCCATCTGCTCCACCGTGGGCTCCTCCACAGGCTGCAGTATGGAAATCTGTTCCGCTGTGGTACATCATGGGGTGCAGGGGGACAATCTGCTCCACCATGGTCCTCTCTACAGGCCCCAGGGGAAATTCAGCTCTGGTGCCTGGAACACCTCCTCCCCCTCCTTCACTGAACTTGGTGTCTGCAGGGCTGTTTCTCACTCCTCACTCTCCCAGCTGCTGTAGAGCAGCAGTTTTTTCCCCTTTCTTAAATCTGCTCTCACAGAAGCGCAACCCATATCGCTTATTGTCTTGGCTTTAGCAAGTTGTGGGTCCCTTTGGAGATGGCTGAAACTGGCTCTTATCTAACATGGAGCAGCTTCTGGATTCTTCTCACAGAGGCCACCCCTGCAGCCCCCTGCTACCAAAATCTTGCCATGTAAACCCACTAGACACTCCTTCATTGTCATGCTTTTCCCCTGTTCCAGCATGGGGTCCCTCCCATGAGATGCAGTCCTTCCTGAACTGATCCTACATGGGCTTCCCACAGACTGCAGTTCTTCAAAAACTTCTCCAGCATGGGTCCGTAGCATGGGGTGCAGTCCTTCAGGAACGGACTGCTCCAGCTTGGATACCCCAGGGGCCACAGTTCCTGCTAAACAACCTGCTCATCCATGGTCTCCTCTCCACAGGCTGCAGTTGCACAGGCCCAAATTGCTCCTGCATGGGCTGTCTATGGGCTGCATCTTCCTTCAGGCAATATCCACCTGCTCCAGTGTGGGGTCCTCCATGGGCTGCAGCGCGGATATCTTCTGTGACATGGTACACCATGGGCAGCAGGGGGGCAACCTGCGTCACCATGTTCCAGCAATCTCAGCTCTGGTGCCTGAAGAGCCTCTTCCCCTTCCTTCTTCCCTGACCTTGTTGTCCACAGGATTGTTCTTCTCACAGCTGCTGTGCACTGTTTCTTAGCCTTTCTTAAATATGCTATCACAGAGGCACAACCAGCATTGCTCAGTGTCAGGTCCCTTTTTCAGCTGGCTGGAACTGGTTCTTATCTAACATGGGGCAGTTTCTGGTCTGTTCTCACAGAGGCCACTCCTTGCAGCCCCCTGTGGTGGTTTTACCATGCTAGGCAGCTGAACACCACAACCGCTCTCACTCCCCCTCCTCAGATGAGGAGGGGAAGAAGTAAAGAACAACTCACGGGTTGAGATAAGGATAATTTAAAGAGAAAAAATATTATTAAGGAAATATTATTATTAATTAAACAATTCAACTAAAGGGAAAAAAGGGAAAGGGGAAGAGGGAGAGGGAAAGGGAAAAACAAAACAAAACAAGTAAAGGCTATGTGGAAGTACAGAGGAAAGAAATTACTCTCTACTTCCCACAAATGAGCGATGCTTGACCACGTCCTTGAAGCAGGGCCTCAACGCACGTAGCTGGTGGTCGGGAGGAGGACAGACGTTTTCGCAACGAGAGCCCACCCCTCCCCTCTTCTTCCTTTTTCCACCTTTTATTGCTGTGTGACATATGGTACGGAATATCCCTTTGGTTGGTTTAGGTCAGCTGCCCTGGTGATGTTTCTTTCTCACTTTTTTGCCCACCCCCTAGGAGGGTTAGAGAGAGTCCTGATGCTGTGCCAGCACTTCTCAGCAGCAGACACAACACCAGTGTGATACCACTGCTGTTCTAGCTACAAGTGCAGAGCATAGCACTGTATGGGCTGCTGCAGGGAAAGTTAACATCCCAGCCAGACCCAGTACACCCCCCCGCTACCAAAATCTTGCCATTTAAACCCAATACAATGGGGATGAATTAGATCACAGATTTTTGTAACTACAGCATAATACAAACTTACTCCCTATTAATTCTCTACTGAAAAAACAGACTTCCAAAAGAGGTTGGACAAAGTCTATCTGTTTTCATCTTTAAGGGGCAGTGTTTTGTAACTGCCTCAGGAAAATACTTCTCCTAGGAAGGGGACATCCTTAATTTTCAAAGCAATAGAGCAAAAAAAAATAGAATAAAGAATGGGATCGATTTTTAAACAGACAGTACTGTACATTCAGTGTCCAGAAACAACTGTCAAATCCACTTCTAACTATTCAATTAGAGTTCAGGCTCTCAGGCCTCTCTTAGCATTGAAAACAGCCTTCTGAATCAATACACAGATGCATTCCTGTAGCTTTACAGAGGACAACCACACTGTCCATGTGGTTTTCATGCCATTTGTTTCTTCTTGCCTACTGGCATGGATTTGTTGTACTTCAGAATATACTTTAGTACAGTTTCTATGTCATTCTCGAAAGGTATAAGGAAAATCTTATTTCAGACTCCTGAAGGGGACTTAGTTTTGAGCAATTCAGAAAGTTTTTATAGGACATCCAGAATTGTCAGTGAAAGTGGAGAGAATCAAATTAATTTTCTGCAACCACTCCTTCAAAAGCTGTGCTAGAGCCAAGACAGGCACGTTTGAAGCAGTGTCACAAATGAAAAGAAACTGCATGGAGGTAGACAAGACTATTCAACATGCAGCAGCTATTGTGAACACACTATATCAATACATTTATATCAATGGAAGTTGAAATGGTACAAATCTCTAGTGCAGATCCAGCCAAGTCAGGTGGTATAAACATTTGACTGATATCTTTGAAATATTTAAAATAAAAGGAAATCATTGAAAAAAAGAAAGGCAATGTACAAATAAACACACACAAAAAAGAAGGAAATTAAGATATAACACCCCAATCATGTTAGGTCACGCAGTAAGGGAGTTCCACGTGGGAATGAAAAGAAATAGGAATAAACCTTATATTCAGAGATTGTTCCATTTAAGAGCTTGAAGCCACTAGTCTAACTTTGCTGCTGCCATACTTCTCATCTGCACCTATAAACTAAACAGTTCTTTGAAAGACTAAATCAACAATAATGCTATGTATTTACGGTCTTTGAACACACCCTCTATGTCACTGAAAACCACTGTCCAACTGCCAGTCATTGTTCTAAAGTTTTTTGTAAAAGTGTAATTCAACTATATGTTCCATATTTGTAACTTCTATGATCCAGGCATACAAAACTAAAGGTCACTGAAGTGACTAAATCTCATTAAACTTCTCTCAGGAATTAAACAAAGTCTATTGTATTTGTCTGATTTGCCTTAGAATAATTGCAAATTCACAGTAGAATTTAATACCTTGCCTCCTTTATATATATCTTTTATCTTCTAATCAACCTTCTTTATATATATTTAAAATATTGATAAGCAAATTTAAAAAAAATTAAAGAGAAACTTTGCTGTATTTGAGGGGTCTATACAGTCCAGAGAGTAACTGGTTGTGCTTTACAGTTTCATACTGCACACTTACCCGATATACTGTAATGGATGGCTCTGGTGTATAACTATCCTACATGTTGGACAGGTGTTGTTTTCCTCCAAATACTTCACCAAGCAGCTTCTACAGACTAATAACAAGAACATTAATAAACAGGAAAAAATAACACAAGATGTAGTTTGAAGAAAAAGAAGCTTGCTATATACAGTTTAAGAACCACATGGCACTGTAATCATAAAGTTAATTTGTAATATCATTTTTGTATGTATAATCATTTAGCACAAAATTTCCAATATTTTTCATGAATATTTTCAATATTGAAAAATGATGCATTGTAATTTTAGTAAGAAATTATATATAGTTGGAGTCTTCCTAAGAAACATACTTAAATTTAGAACACAGTCCCATTCCAAAAGTTAAAAGAACAGCATTTCAAATAGGTCAACAGTATATTTACTTGCACTGTTCATCTTTTAGAAAGGATGTTATGGACACTGCATGGTGATGGGAGCAGCCATAAAGGTGACTTGGCTCCAATGGAAAAATACTGACAGAAAACGTCTACTAAAACACCTGCTAAAACACTGACAGCAGAAAAGGCCTGTCAGCCTGAGAATTGCTAGCCTAGGAACTAGGTCTGGGAAGTAGCAGCATCCCTGAAAAGGCAAAGCTGGCCTCTTTGAAGTGCAGTACCTAAGAATCAGAGACATCCTGAAGATACCATTAATAAGGGCAAAAACAAGAAACTGTAACAGCAACTTATCATCTGGAAAAGTGAAAACAGTCTGGAAAAAGGGTAAACATCCTGAGAAAGTAGGAATCGGCAAATGCTTTTGGCTGTTTTAGCTGAAAGAACAGAAAAATAGTCTGGGAAAGTAAACTTTCCTAAACAAATTGGCCCTTCTCTGGGGATACCTGGCTGACTACAAAGTTTCTGATATGGATCATTTTCAAAGCAAGACTCTTCCTGAGCCAGTTTTAATTGGCCCCAGTTCTGAGGTTGGTTTGACCCCCTTCCAGGACTGGTTTCATAGTGCTTGGTACCAGTAACATTTTGAATGTATATGCGTTTGTGTAAACATATATGTAACAAATCATAAGTATATTTGCAAATTTACTAGTGATAAGTTCATAGTAGCCTGTAATATATGTATATATATATATATATACTTGCTGCTATATTATTGATTGCTGCTACTATTGATTGCTGCTACTATTGATAATATATATATGTATACTTGCTTTCCTGGTAATAATTTATTCTTGCTTTATTAATCATAGGTATACTTGCTAGTGATAACTTGTAGTAATTTGCAATAAAGTAGAGAAATTTAGGAAATAAAACATGTCCTTGTATATTACAGAAACCTGTGAACCCACTGTCACGGCCTCTGTACACCTGCAGGCCAGGTAACCCTTTACAACATGGCACATGCCATTAAGATACTTAGCCAATTTGCTGTGAATCATAGATACATGCAGAAGAAAGATGGGCTATGATAATAAATTTGTGGCAAAAGAATCATTTATTTTTCCTCAAGTCAGATGCTTTGAATCAAAGCCCAAGGGCCTTGCCATCTTACCTGTGCAGGTGCTGTTAAGAGCTATTCTAGCAAATGTTTTCTAATTTTCTCAGAGATGAGCATTCTAATCGGCACTTTGAGGGCTTTGCTGTTTTTTATTTTTGTCTTTTTAACGGCCAGGATTATTTATTTTTTTCCAAGTTTTAAAAACCTTGATAGAGTCCTCACCTATGGCATTGTTTGAAACTTTGTATATCCTTAAGTAATTTAACTACCCGTCGTTACTAAGAAAAGAAGAGGAAAAAAATGCTTTATAAAATTCATAACTTATTGCTGATTTGAATGGGTTGTTAATTTCAGTCCTTTAGACTTTATTTTATTGTTTTAGGTAGGGTTGGGCAAAAAGAAGTCATAATTTTTTATATTAAAAAAAGAATAATAAAAAAAAAAAGAGTGCACCCTCAGTAAATTTGCAGATGACACCAAGTTAGGTGCGTGTGTCGATCTGCTTGAAGGTAGGAAGGCTCTGCAGGAGGATCTGGATAGGCTGGACCGATGGGCTGAGGTCAACTGCATGAAGTTCAACAAGGCCAAGTGCCGGGTCCTGCACCTGGGGCACAGCAACCCCAAGCAGAGCTACAGGCTGGGAGATGAGTGGTTGGAGAGCTGCCAGGCAGAGAAGGACCTGGGAGTGATGGTGGACAGTCGGCTGAATATGAGCCAGCAGTGTGCTCAAGTGGCCAAGAAGGCCAACAGCATCCTGGCCTGTATAAGAAACAGTGTGGCCAGCAGGGCTAGGGAGGTGATCGTCCCCCTGTACTCGGCTCTGGTGAGGCCGCACCTCAAGTACTGTGTTCAGTTTTGGGCCCCTCGCTACAAGAAGGACATGGAGGTGCTTGAGCGAGTCCAGAGAAGGGTGACGAAGCTGGTGAGGGGTCTGGAGAACAAGTCCTATGACGAGCGGCTGAGGGAACTGGGCTTGTTCAGCCTGGAGAAAAGGAGGCTCAGGGGTGACCTTATCGCTCTCTACAGGTACCTCAAAGGAGGCTGTAGCGAGGTGGGGGTTGGTCTGTTCTCCCACGTGCCTGGTGACAGCACGAGGGGGAATGGGCTAAAGTTACACCAGGGGAGTTTTAGGTTGGATGTTAGGAAGAACTTCTTTACCGAAAGGGTTGTTAGACGTTGGAACGGGCTGCCCAGGGAAGTGGTGGAGCCACTCAGCACACGTCAGCTCAGTTTGTCACAAAGTAAAAAGATACAAATGGGGAAACTCACTTTCCAATAGCTGTTTTTGAAAAAGCTGTCCCCTACCCTTCCACTCATAACATGAGGCTATGTATCCCCTCAGAATTAATACCGTAAGTCTAAGAATGAAACCATAAGCAATAAAACTTTCTGAAAGCATAAATTCATAAGACATAATCCACAAGAAAAAGTAAAAAAGAGGGCAGTAAAACCTCCCTGACTTCTCAAGCAAGCCCTGCAGGTTTGCTCTAAAAATTCATTGCTATATATAAACCTGAGAAATGGCATGGCATATGTGAAACATGCTTGCAGTGCATGTTTTAGGGTTGCAAATAAATAAATAAGTACATTTTAGAACAATGAAAAAGTGACCCTCTTGCAAGACCAAGTTTAATACTTAACAGCAGCCTTACAGGATTTGGGACATAACAAAGCAACTCCTAGGTTAGGATTCTAAATGCTTTACTCCAAACAGAACACTGAGGAACTTTAGATTTGGAACACATGGAGAAGGGGCTCAAGAATGAGCTAAAAAAGAAAAGCAAATACATTAAAGCTGATGAACAGCATCTAGAAATCAAATGCAGTGGAAAAAGTGATCTCTGGCAAATCTGAAACGCGATATAATCACTGTAGAGCATGTCACATTTCTTCTAGTATTCAACAGACAAACTACATTCCTGAATATACATTGCTGTTGATTATATATATGTTTTCAAGTTTCTTCTCCCTATTTGTCTCATGAAACAATATATATTGCTTTATTGAAAAATTGTAAGTGCACAGCAAAGCTTGCATTATTCTGGTTGAAAACAGTAAATTTTGAAACTTCAACTAAAAACTGTTAAAACATCTAGTATATCAAGTACAAAAACAATTTTAGTTTATTCACAGAATTATATTCCTACTTACAAGTATGTAAGCATTCTGTTACAGTGGTGGCATCAATCAGGTATCCATTGCACAAATGACAGGTTATGTGGGCATTAATGTCCCAAAGCTTAATCTTTCTAGTCATCATCTTTGGTATCTGTAAAAAAAAATAAATCACCCACACATTAGATAGTAACTCAGATGTACCGATGACATAAAAGTAGTTTTGGAATGAATTATTAACTGTAATTCACATTAATTATATGCTTATGTAGAGAGCTTCAGGTTCTTGTATACTCATGCACATATTTTGAATGAGTACTAAACTTTTAAAGGATGATAAAAATGAATGGTGAAGTAATTTAAATCTACACTATTTTACATGTCAAGATTTCAGAATGGAAGACTCCTAGTACATTACTAATACTGATCTCCTACTTACCAAATGTGGTGGGTTAGTCTTGACTAACAGCCAAACTCCCACACAGCTGCTCATTCATTCCCCCTCCTCAACAGGATGGGTGGGGAAATAGGAAGAATGGGAACAAGAAAGCTTGTGGTTTGAATAAAGACAAGGAGATTGCTTACCAATTACCACTGCTGGCAAAACAGACTCAACTTGTGGAAAATTAACTTTATAGCCAACTAAAATAAAATTGTAATTACTAAGTCAGGTAGTAGGAAACAAAAAGAGAAACATTAAAACAACACCTTTCCTCACCCCCCTTTCCTTTGTCTAACTTCACTCCTTCACTCCAGACTCTTCTACCCTCCTGAGCGGCACATGGGAAATGGAGTGGGGAATTACAACCAGTAACGGTTTCTCTCTCCTATTTCTTCTTCCTCATGCTTTTCCTCTACTCTGGTATGAGTTCTCCACAGGCAGCAGTTCCTTCAGGAATATCCACCTGTTCTGGCATGGGTTATCCACAAACTGCAGGGAATTTTTCATCCTAATTGTACTGGATCTAGCTGGTGGGATGGAGTTAACTTTCTTCATAGCAGCCTACATGGTGCATCACATTTGTCACTAAAATAGTGTTGATAACAGACCAATGTTTTGGCTACTGCTGAACAGTGGAGGACCTGGGGAACTAGACAGGTGAGCCTCACCTCTGTGCCTGGAAAAGATCATGGAACAGATCCTCCTGGAAGCAATGTCAAGGCACGTGCAAGACAAAGAGACAGCCAGCATGGCTTCACCAAGGGGAAATCATGCCTGACCAACCTGGTGGCCTTCTACAATGGAGTGACTGCATCAGTTGACAAGGGAAGACAGAGCAGTGTCATCTATCTGGACTTCTGTAAGGCCTTTGACACGGTCCCACATGACATCCTCGTCTCCAAATTGGATTGGATCCAGATGGATTTAAAGGGTGGACCATTCAGTGTATAAGGAGTCATCTTGAAGGCCGCACCCAGAGAGTGGTGGTCAATGGCTCTATGTCCACTCAGCCTGGGATGAGTGGAGGTAGCCATCCAGACAGAGCTTCCTCTCAGGACAGCTGGTGTCCAGGTGGAGGGCTGCAAAATCTACAGCCCACATTCCTGGGTAAAGGAGGGTGAGAACTCCACCTGTGCAAGTTGTGTGCTGGTGGAGTCATTCAGGCAGCAGGTGCAAGAACTGCAGGAAGAAGTCAGCAGGTTATGCTGCATTAGGGAAGGGGAACAAGAAATGATGGAGTATTACTTGAGGCATTGCACAGAGAATTATTAGGGCCCTGTTACACTGTCCTCTAAGGACTAGCAAACAAAGGAAGTCAAGACATAGATAGCACCTTGGAAAATGAGGCATCATGGTCTCTCATAACTTGTGGCAACAGGATGATGATTCACCCTGTTTCCTCACAAGTACCAACCAGCAACAAATATGAAATTTTGGCAGTGGATAAAATCAAAGAGCAAGACTCACAGGGTGAAACAGCACCAGCTGCACATGCTAAAAGTTTCAGAAGGAAATGGCAAGTGCTGGTAGTGGGTGACTCCCTACTGAGAGGCACCGAGGCATCCATTTTCCAGCCTGATATGCAGTGAAGGGAAGTCTGATGCTTGCCAGGAACCAAGGTCTGGGATGTTGCAGAGACACTGCCACAATTGGTAAAAAAGTGCAGACTGCTATTTCCTACTTCTTTTCCATATGGACACCAATGATATGGTACAGCATAGCCTGGAAAAGATCAAGCAGGACTTCAGGGTCCTGAGGGCACAAGTGATGGGGATGGGGGCCCAGGTGGTCTTGTCCTCTGTCTTACCAATCAGAGACAGGGGTTTGGGCAGAAGTCAGTGCATCATGCAGATTAACAACTGGCTATGTCGTGTCACAGAATTAGATTTTACACAACACTAATCTAGCAGCAATTAAGGATTTATTATATACCTTTATAGCAAACAGCAAAGTTAGATTACATGTTTTTTAACAGCACTTAATCAGTATCTAAGCATTAGTGAATTAACACAATGATCTAAAGAACTTACTACAATAAAAACAGCCACTTAGTTAAAGATTCGAGAATGGCAAGGTTCACCTGAGACTTACTGCAGGGTCCTGGGGTGTTTCTAAATCTAGTTGCATGCGATAGAATTAAATCTGACCAAGGATGTCAAAGGCAACAAGAAAAGCTTCTATAATTATGTCAGTGATAAAACTCGATGTGATTGACTCGCCGAGGCAATCGGCTCCAGGGCAGATGTGTTCTGCAGTGGAGCAGGGGATCTTGGTATCCAGGGGGTATTCCTACATTGAGGCCCCTTCAAGGCAGCCAAGGGAGGCTTGGGCTGAGCCAGGAGCAGTGGCAGGACATTTAAATCGGGCATAACTGCCATTTTACAGTCACTCATGCGTTCTGCAGCAGAGCAGGGGATTGCAGCGTGCAGGGGGTTTCCTACATTGAGGCCCCTTTGAGGCAGCCAAGGGAGCCATCAGGACCTGGCAGCCCTCGCGAGAGCGGCTAATGAGGCTTGGGTGGAGACAGGAGTGCCCCCCCACCCCTGACGTACAAAGGCAGCCCCTAGGGAATGCAGGAAAACAGGGCATGGTGTGCCAGTCAGGGTATAGCATGGCAGCACGCACAGTCAGGGTTCAAGGTGGGTCATTTTGTATTCTGGGAGAAGCAGAGGAAGGGCATTCTAATTTAACAGAAATGGTGTTCACCCACCAAGTCTGCCGGTCTGAGGCTAAAACACAGATAGGAGGGCTGCAACCTCCCCAGGCAGTTGTCTATACCCAAACAGACCTCCCGAGTATCAAAAGAGTTGCCCTGATCCTCAGTTCCAGGGAACTCCAGTCTCTGGAAGTCTCCCTAGGCCCTGAAGGTAGAGATGGGTGTCATGGGTGCAAGTGTGTCCAGCTGGATGAGCTCTTCAAACAGGTGGTTCTGTTGCAAGAAGGAGCTTACCAGGCAACATAGCATCCAGGAATCTGAGCGGGAGATTGACAAATGGTATTATGTGCTGACACAGTCCGAGCAACAGCCCTGCCTTAAGTCCTGTCAAGGGGAAGGTAAACAAGCTTGCAGCCCTGAATGAGCACATGTGAAAGACTCACACGACAAGGGAGAGTGGATCCTTGTCTCTGATTGGAGACAGAGGAGGAGTCTCCCCCTTGCCCCTGAAGTGCCCTTGCACAATCGAGTTGATGTCCTAGGGCAGGAGAGAGGACACTCCAAGAGAGCTAGTAAAGACCTCAGAAAGGCCAACCACGCAAAGTTGGCTCAGTCTCCCACCTGCATCAGAACCAGTGCCACAAAAAAGGTACGAAGGTCATTGGAGACTCCTCTCTGAGAGGCACTGAGGCTCCCATTTGCCGTCTGGACAATCTCTCCAGAGAGGTTTGCTGCCTGCCTAGGGTCCATATTTGTGATATTATGAAGAGGCTACCAAGTCTGGTGGCTCCCAAAGACTACCACCCCTTTCTACTTTTTCACATAGGATCAAATGATGCTGCAACAAGGAAACTCCAAAATACTATTTTATGTCCCTTGGAAAGATGTTGAAGGGATCGGGAATGCAAGTAGTGTTCTCCTCTGTCCTCAAGAGGACCCAGGAAGAAGGAGACGAATGGACCAAGTGGTGGCATGCTGACACAGGATGGGGCGCAGCTGACCAGGTGGGGTAAGAATGTTCTGAGCAGTAAGCTGGTTGGACTTATCACAAGGGCTTTAAACTACATGTGGTGGGGGAAGGAGATGTACCTCTGAGTGAAGAAGGCATACCTGAGAACATTGTCACTCTAAGAAACAACAGGGAAATACTTGTGAACTGTCCCAAAGCAATAAGGAATGTTCTTCTGGAAAAATAATGTGACTGATAGCCCAGCTGAAATGCCTCTACACCAATGCATGCAGTATGGGGAATAAGCAGGAAGAGCTGGAAGCCATGGTGAAATTAGAAAACTATGATCTAGTTGCTATCACGGAAACATGGTAGGACGGATCACATAACTGGAATGCTGGAATAGAGGGCTACAAGCTCTTCAGAAGAGATAGACAGGGAAGGAGGGGAGGGGGTGTTTCCCTTACATTAGGGAAGGGGTTGATTGTGAAGAGATGCTTCTGAGAAGCAGCCACAGACAGATTGAGAGCTTGTGGGTGAAAGTTAAGGACCACACCAATAAAAGACATCTTGTGGTCGGGGTCTACTATAGGCCGCCTGATCAAAGGGAGCCTGTGGATGAGGACTTCTTGCTTTAACTACAAGAAGCGTCACGCTCTCATGCTCTCATTCTGATGGGGGACTTCAACCACCTCGAGGTCTGCTGGGAAAACGACACAGCAGGCTATAAGCAATCCAGGAGGTTCCTACAGTGTGTTGAGGATAACATCCTGGTCCAGGTATTAGACAAACCAACCAGGGGAGAAGCATTACTTGACATGGTGCTCACCAATGCGGACAAGCTCATTAAAGAGGTCAAGACTGGAGGCAGTCTGGGCTGCAGTAAACACACCCTGGCTGAGTTTGTGATCTTGCCTGTTGAAGAGCAAAGTCAGGACCCTGAACTTCCAAAGAGTGAACTTCCAGAAGTTTAAAGACCTAGTGGATGAGATCCCCTGGAACACTGTCCTCAGAGTACGGGGAGCTGAGCAGAGCTGGCAACTTTTTAAGGATGTTTTCCTTGGAGTGCAAGAACTCTCCATCCCCCTGTGTAAGAAAGCGGGCAGGGAGGGTAGACAACCAGGATGGCTGAGCAAAAACGCGCTAGTCAAACTGAGGTGCAAGAAGGAAATGCACAGGCAGTGGAAGCAGGGACATGTGGCCTGGGAAGAGTACAAGAATGTTGTCCAGATGTGCAGGGATGGGATCAGGAAAGCTAAGGCACAGATAGAATTGAGCTTGCCAAGGGATGCAAAGAATAACAAGAAGGGATTCTATGGGTACATTGCACAGAAAAGAAAGGCCAAGGAGAGTGTACCCCCTCTGATGGGTGAGAAGGGTGAACTGGTAACGACAGACATGGAGATGGCTGAGGTACTCAGCAACATCTTTGCCTCCATCTTCACTGACAGACAGGCTTCCCATGTCTCTCGTTTCCCTGAACCCATAGATGGGGGGTTGGAGCAGCAAAGTCCCTCACACTGTAAGCGAAGAGCAGGTTCAAGACCACCTGATGCAACAAGTACGAGTCTATGGGGCTTGATGACATGCATCCCAGGGTCCTGAAGGAATTGGCTGATGCAGTTGCCAAACCTCTCTCCATCGTATTTGAAAAGTCCTGGCAGTCAGGTGAAGTCCCTGGTGACTGGAAAAAGGGAAACATCACTCCCATTTTTAGAAAGGGTAGAAAGGAGGACCTGGGGAACTAGACAGGTGAGCCTCACCTCTGTGCCTGGAAAAGATCATGGAACAGATCCTCCTGGAAGCAATGTCAAGGCACGTGCAAGACAAAGAGACAGCCAGCATGGCTTCACCAAGGGGAAATCATGCCTGACCAACCTGGTGGCCTTCTACAATGGAGTGACTGCATCAGTTGACAAGGGAAGACAGAGCAGTGTCATCTATCTGGACTTCTGTAAGGCCTTTGACGCGGTCCCACATGACATCCTGGTCTCCAAATTGGATCCAGATGGATTTAAAGGGTGGATCATTCAGTGTATAAGGAGTCATCTTGAAGGCCGCACCCAGAGAGTGGTGGTCAATGGCTCTATGTCCAGGTGGAGGCCAGTGATGAGCGGTGTCCCCCAAGGGTCTGTCCTGGTACCAGTACTGTTTAATATCTTTATCAATAACATAGACAGTGGGATCAAGTGCACCCTCAGCAAGTTTGCAGATGACACCAAGCTGAGTGGTGCAGTTGATACAACAGAAGGAAGGGATGCCATCCAAAGGGGCCTGGACAAGCTTGAGAACTGGGCCTGCGTGAACCTAATGAGGTTCAACAAGTCCAAGTGCAAGGTGCTACACCTGGGTCAGGGCAATTCCAGATATGAGTATGGATTGGGAGCAGAACTCATTGAGAGCAGTCCTACAGAGAGGGACTTGGGGTTTCTGGTGGATGAAAAAGCTTGACATGAGCGCTTGATGTGTGCGCTTGCATCCCAGAAGGCGAACTGCATCCTGGGCTGCATCAAAAGAGGCGTGGACAGCAGGTCGAGGGAGGTGATTGTGCCCCTCTTCTCTGTCCTTGTGAGGCCCCCCTTGGAGTACTGCATCCAGGTCTGGGGCCCCCAGCACAAGAAAG
>CM021764.1:1117414-1130831 GCA_011075105.1 Heteronetta atricapilla
TAAAGGTACATCATGTAGATGCTCAAATGCCCAAGAGTCAGGCCACCAAAGAACATCAGAATAACAAAGAGGTGGACCAAGCTTTGAAAACTGAAGTGGCTCAGGTGGACCTGGACTGGGGATGTAAGGGTGATCTGTTTGTAGCTCGATGGGCCCATGAAACAGCAGGACATCTGGGGAGGGATGCCACATACAGATGGGCTCGTGATCAAGAGGCGGACCTGACCATTGAGGCCGTTACACAGGTCACCCATGAGTGTGAAACCTGTGCTGCAGTCAAGCAAGCCATGAGGGTATAGTCTCTCTGGAACAGGGGGAGATGGCTTGGATTTTGATATGGTGAGGCCTGGCAGATTGACTACATCGGACCACTCCCACAAACCCGCCAAGGCAAATGGTACATACTCACCATGGTAGAAGCAACAACTGGGTGGCTGGAACCATACCCAGTAAACCATGTCACCACCAAAAACACCATCTTGGGCCTGGAAAGGCAAGTGCTGTGGCATCATGGTACACTAAGGAGAATTGAGTCTGACAATGGGAGTCACTTCTGAAACAATCTTGTCACCTCCTGGGCCAAGAGGCATGGCATTGGGTGTATCACATCCCCTATCACCCACAAGTCTCTGGGAAGGTTGAGAGGTACAATGGACTGTTAAAGACCATGTTGCGAGCATTCGGTGCTGGGAAATGGAAACACTGGGACAAATCTACCAGAAGCCACTTGGCTAGTTAACACCAGAGGGTCTAACATCCATCCTGGTCCTGCTGAAACAAAACCCCTAGACACTGTGGGAGGAGCTAAAGTCCCCATAGTGCCTGTAGGGAAGTGGATGGGGAAGGCAGTGTGGGTTGCTCCTGCCTTGGGAAAAGGCAAAACCACTCAGGTGATTCTCTTCACCCAAGGACCAGGGTACACCTGGTGGGTCATGCAAACGGATGGGGCTATCAGGTGCATGCCTCAAGGAGATTTAACCCTGGGAGTAAACTAATCTGTAATCTAAGTTATTTGTTGTAGGAAGACACTGCAGAACCAATGACAGGTCAACTTCACAAGGAGCTGGGCAAGTGCAGCAATGACTCGAGCTAAGCTGGTGCTGGCATCCTGACATCCAACTCCACCTGTCCAAAGTGAGCATTTTGGCAGATGAAGCCTAAATCATCAACAGTTCTTATGGACATTTTGGGAAGAGGCCTATAGAATGAAAAAAAGTAGCTATTGATAAATCTGTTAAAGGACAGGGAACAGTGGTGATGAGAATACCTATATACTAAAGTATGTGGGACCTGAATGTGACACAAATGTTATAAAATAAGGAGTTGAGGTTGTACTGGGTCTGTCTGGGATGGAGTTAACTTTCCCTGCAGCAGCCCATACAGTGCTGTGATACCAAAACACTGGTATCACACCAGTGTTTTGCCTGTTGCTGAGCAATACTGGCACAGCATCAGGACTCCCTCCAAGCCCCCAAGAGCCAGCAGGCTGGGGGTGGGCAAGAGGTGGGGAGGGAACATCATTAGGGCAGGTGACCTAAACCAGTAAAAGGAATATTCCCTACCATATGATGTCACACTCAGCACTAAAAGGTGGAAAAGGGGAAGGAGGAGGGGGGGTCTCGTTATGAAAACACCCAACTTCCCAAACAACAGCTATGCCTACTGCAGCCCTGCTTCCCGGGACGTGGCCAAAAATCACTCACTGATTGGAAGTAGAGAGTATTTTCTTTTCTCTCTCATTGCGGTTCCACGTGGCCTTTGCTTGTTCCCTCCCCCTTCCCCCGCCTTCCTTTTAATTAAATTATCCTTATCTCACCCCATAAGTTTTTTTTTTCTTCCTTTCCAGCAAACATTTTTCTTCCTCTCTTCTTATAAGGAGGGGGAGTGAGAGAGCAGTTGTGTTGGAGTTCAGCTGCCCAGCAAGGTAAAACCACCACACTGCCCCATGTTAAGTAAGAGCCAGTTTCAGCTGACGCATAAAGAGACCCTCAACTGGCCAGAGCCAAGCCAATAAGCCAGCCATGTTGGTTGTGCCTCTGTGAGAGCATATTTAAGAAAGGGAAAAAAATGCTGTGCAACAGCATCTGGGAGAGTGAGGAGTGAGAAACTTTTTGCAGACAGTAAGGTCATTGTGGTCAATGCTCTCTCGCTCCCCCTCCTCAAAGAGGAGCGGGGAGAAAATACAATAAGGACGAGGAGATCGCACAGTAATTATCGTGACAGGCAAAACAGACTCAGCATAGGGAGATAGTAAGATTTATTGCCTATTACTAACAAGCTAGAGAAGCGAGAAACAAAGGAAAGAAACCAAAATCACCTTCCCCCCCATCCACCCTCTTCCACCTCCTCCCCCCGAGCGGCGCAGGGGAACTGGGGAATGGGGGTTATGGTCAATCTATAGCACTTCTTCTCTGCCGCTCCTTCTTGGTCACTCTCGTCCCCTGTGCTGTGGGGTCCCTCCCATAGGATGCAGTCCTTGGTGAACTGATCCGGCGTGGGCTTCCCACAGGCAGCAGCTCTTCAAGAACTGCTCCAGATATGGGTCTGTACCACGGGGTCCATCCCTCAGGAGCAAACTGCTCCAACCTGGGTCCCCCATGAACAGCAGCTCCTGCCAGGTCACCTGCTCCTGCGTGGTCTCCTCTCCATGGGCTAAAGGTCCGGCCCGGAATTTGCTCTGGCAGTGGTCTTCCACAGGCCGCGGTCTCTGTCAGTGCAGGTCCACCTGCTCCACCGTGGTCTCCTCCACAGGCTGCAGCGTGGAACCCCGCTCCACTGTGGTACTCCATGGGCTGCAGGGGTACAGCCTGCTTCAACATGGTCCTTACTACATACCGCAGGGGACTTCTGCTCCGACACCTGGAGCAGAAGTCCCCCTGGAGCAGAACTCCCCCTCCTTCTTCACTGACCTTGGTGCCTGCAAGGCTGTTCCTCACTCCTCTCACTGTCCCAGCTGCTGTGTGGCACAGTGCATTTTTTTCCCGTCTTAAATCTGGCATAGGGAGTTTAATGTAATTTATTACCTATTACTAACAAGCTAGAGCAGTGAGAAACTAAAAACACCTTCTCCCCCCTCCCCCCTCTTCTACATCCTCCTCCCGAGCAGCACAGGGGAATGGGAAATGGGGGCTTGGTCAGTCCGTAATGCTTCATCTCTGCCACTCTTTCAGGGTCACTCTCTTCCCCTGCTCCAGTGTGGGGTCCCTCTCACGGGATGCAGTTCTTCCTAAACTGATCCTGTGTGATCTTTCCCCAGGCAGCAGTTCTTGGAGAACTGCTCCAAATATGTATCCGTACCACAGCATCCATACATCATGAGCAAATTGCTCCAGGATGGGTCCCCCATAGGTGGCGGATCCCACCAAATCACCTGCTCCAGGTCCACCTGCTCCACCGTGGTCTCCTCCACGGGCTGTAGTATGGAACCCTGCTCCACCGTGGTACTCCATGGGCTTCAGGGAGACAGCCTGGTTCACCATGGTCCTCACCACATGTCACAGGGGACTTCTGCTTCGGCTCCTGGAGCACCTCTCCCCCTCCTTCTTCACTGGCCTTGGCGTTGCAAGGTTGTTTCTCACTCCTCTCACTCTCCCCACTGCTGTGAGGCTCAAACAACATCACTTATTGGCTCGGGTCTGGTCTGCAGGGCTGTTTCTCTCACATTTTCTCACTCCTCTCTCCCATCTGTTGTTGCACAGCAGTGTTTCTCCCGGGGCCGCCCCCCCCTTCTTATATATGCTCTCACAAAGGTGCAAATGATACCAGTCATTGGCTCAATTTTGGCCAGCAGCAGGTCTGTTTTGGGGCCATCTGGAACTGGCTCTTACCTAACATGGGGCAGCTTCTGGACTCTTCACAAAGGCCACCCCTGCAGCCTCCCTGATACCAAAACCTTGCCACATAAGCCCAGTACACAGAGGCCAACTGTGGTGTGCCAGCACCTTTATCAAATAATAAGTACTGAAAAAGGCTCTAGCTAGCAGATAAAGGCATAACAAGGGTTAGGGTTTGGAATAAACTGCTGCATACAATATTTGTTTATCAATCAACTGTAAGACTCAACAATACATATTACAACAGCAAGGACTGGTTTTAATGCAAAGCAACCCATCCTTTCCTCCCTTTGACTGCACTAACTACATTTCAGCAAAGCAAATAAATTTAGAGCAACTGTAAGCCTTTTATTTGATCTCCCCAACATCTGTCTTTCATTAAAGTTATGAATTTACCCTAGAGACAGGACTCCAATACAAGTCCTGTACCAAATGAAAGACATGAGCAGTGTCTTTCTAGCCATTTATTTCAATCAGATATTCTAATCTGACATTAAGTCAATTTTCCTCGCTGAGGTGATCGGCTCTAGGGCAGATGTGTTCTGCAGCGGAGTGGGGAGATCTCGGCGTATGAGGGTTTTTTCCTGCACCGAGGCAACTCGAGGGGGCTGCCAGGACCCAGCAGCCCTTGCGAGAGCGGCTGGCGAGGCGAGGGCGGAGCCAGGAGCAGAGTCCGTTCCCTGCCTCCCATTCAAAGGCAGGCCCTAGGGAGCGTGAGCGACCTGGAGTACAGTGAACAGAATGGGCAAATGGCATAGCGCGTCAGTTTGCGCGGCAGGGCGTGCTCGGACAGGGCAGGGCATCTCTCCCCACTAGCTCATCTGCCGGCTGTCTACCTGTAGCTAAACCAGCCACGGTCTGCACTAGGCAGAAAGCTCTTTCCAGAAAGTCTGTGGCCACCCAGACTGACTGCCTGCTCAAAAATGCGCCAGTTCAGGTCTCTAGATGCAGGGAGTGCCTGAGCCTGTTGCTGCCATCTGAGGGAGGCAGAGACACTGTGTGTGTGAAGTGTGAGCAGGTGGATGACCTGGTCAGCCTGGTGGCAGAGATCAAGGAGGAGGTGGAGAGGTTAAGGGCTATCAGGGAGAGTGAGCAGGAGACAGACTGGTGGAGCAACTCCCTGCCAGGCCTGAAAGAAAGGCACCGGGGTGAGACACCCCAAATACTGGTGGACCCCCTGCCCTGTCGTTGTTGGGCAGAGGGAGGGGACCTAGGAGATGAGGAGGAATTGTGGTGGTTTTACCGTGCTAGGCAGCTGAACACCACAACCGCTCTCTCACTCCCCCTCCTTAGATGAGGAGGGGCAGAAGTAAAGGAAAGAACAACTCACGGGTTGAGATAAGGATAATTTAATTAAAAGGAAAAAAATATTAAGGCAATATTATTAATTAAACAATTCAACTAAAGGGAAAAAAGAGAAAGAGGGAGGGGAAAAGGGAATAACAAAAAACAAGTAAAGGCTATGTAGAAGTGCAGAGGAAAGAAATTACTCTCTGCTTCCCACAAATAAGCAATGCTTGACCACGTCCTTGAAGCAGGGCCTCAATGCATGTAGCCAGTGTTCGGAGAGGAGGACAGATGTTTTCGCAACGAGAGCCCCCCCCCTTCCTTTTTCTGCCTTTTATTGCTGAGTGTGACATCATATGGTATGGAACATCCCTTTGCTCGGTTTAGGTCAGCTGCCCTGGTGATGTTTCTTTCTCACTTTTTTGCCCACCCCCTAGGAGGGTTAGAGAGAGTCCTGATGTTGTGCCAGCACTTCTCAGCAGCAGACACAACACCAGTGTGATACCACTGCTGTTCTAGCTACAAGTGCAGAGCGCAGCACTGTATGGGCTGCTGCAGGGAAAGTTAACATCCCAGCCAGACCCAGTACAGGAATGGAAACATGTCTTTGCTCAGCATTGCAAGCAACCCCCCTCCCTACTGGCCTCGCCTTCCCAGGTGCCCTTACAGGTTTGAGGCCTTGGAGCTTGAGAGACTGGTGGGTGAGGATGAGGTCAAAAGTCCACCCTGGTTGCCTAGGGTGAGGAAATTCGACTCCACACCTCAAGACTGCCTCCACTAAGAAAGAAGGGTAATTGTAGGCAACTCCCTTCTCAGGGGAACAGAGGGCCCTATATGTTGGCCTGACCCTCCCTGTAGGGAAATCTGCTGCCTCCCTGGGGCCTGGGTCAGGGACATTGCCAGAAGCCTTCCCAACCTGGTTCGCCCCTCTGATCACTATCCTCCATTGATAGTCCAGGCTAGCAGTGATGAAATTACTGAGAGAAGCCTGAAGGCTATCAAAAGGGACTTCAAGGGACTGGGGCGGTTCATAGATGAAGTGGGAATACAGCTGGTGTTTTCCTCTATCCCTTCAGTGGCAGGGAGGGGTACAGAGAGGACCCAGAAAGCCCACCTGATAAACACGTGGCTCAGAGGCTGGTGCCAACGCAGAAATTTTAGTGGTTTTTTTTTTTTTTTTTGACCACAGGGCACTTTACTCGGCACCCGGCTTGATAACTGCAGATGGGCCCCACCTATCTCTAAGGAGAAAACAGATACTAGCCCAGGAGCTGGCTCATTGAGAGGGCTTTAAACTAGGTAACAAGGGGGAAGGGGATGAATAAATGCTCATTAGAGATGAGCCTGGGGGAACAATGTCAGGGCTAGGGGAGAGGGCAATGGCCCAGGTGAAGTGCATCTACACTAATGCACACAGCATGGGCAACAAACAGGAGGAACTGGAAGCCACTGTGGGGCAGACAAACTATGACCTAGTTGTCATTACAGAAACGTGGTGGTACTGCTCCCATGACTGGAGTGCTGCAGTGAATGGCTATAGGCTCTTCAGAAGGGACAGGCAGCAAAGAAGGGGTGGTGGTGTGGCTCTCTATATTAGAGAGTGTTTTGATGTTGTAGAACTCAAGGCTGGGAACGATAAGGTTGAGTCCCTATGGGTTAGGATCAGCGGGAAGGCCAACAAGGCAAGCATCCTGATGGTGGTCTGTTATAGACCGCCAAACCAGGATGAGGAGATGGATGAGGAGTTCTACAGGCAGCTAGCAGAACTTGCACAATTACCAGCACTTGTTCTCATGGGGGACTTCAACTTCCCAGATATCTGCTGGAATTACAGTACAGCTCAGAGGAAGCAGTTGTCCTGGTTTCAGCTAGGATAGAGTTAATTTTCCTCCTAGTAGCTGGTAGGGTGCTATGTTTTGGATTAGGATGAGAAGAGTGTTGATAACATGCTGATGTTTTAATTGTTGCAAAGCAGTGCTTACACCAAGCCAAGGACTATTCAGCTCCTCGCTCTGTCCTGCCAGCAGGCAGGCTGGGTGTGCAGCAGGAGCTGGGAGGGGACAGACCCAGGACAGCTGACCCAAACTGGCCAAAGGGGTATTCCATACCATCTGACGTCATGCTGAACAATTAATATGGAGGGCTGGCTGGGGTGGGGGGACTGCCTGCTCGGGGATAGGCTGGTCATCAGTCAGTGGGTGGTGAGCAATTGCATTGTGCATCACTTGTTTGTACACATTAGTAGTAGTACTATTAATATTATAATTATTATTTTCCTTTATTTTCTGTCCTAATAAACTGTCTTTATCTCAACCCACAGGTTTCCATTTCTTTCTAATTCTCTCCCCCATCCCAGAGTGGGAGGGGGGAGGGTGAGCGAATAGCTGTGTGGTGCTTAGCTGCTGGCTGGGTTAAATCACAACAGCAGCCTAGAAGGTTCCTGGACAGCGCAGAAGACAGCTTCCTGATGCAGCCAGTTAGTGAGCCTACCAGGGGGGTGCCCCGCTAGACCTTCTGTTCACAAACAGAGAAGGACTGGTGGGAGATGTGGTGGTCAGGGGCTGTCTCGGGCAGAGTGACCACGAAATGGTAGAGTTCTCTACTCTTGGTGAAGTCAGGAGGGGGAAATCAGTAAAACTGCTACATTGGACTTCTGGAGGGCAGACTTTGAGCTGTTCAGGACACTGGTTGGCAGAGTCCCTGGGGAGGCAGTCCTGAAGGGCAGAGGAGTCCAGGAAGGCTAGGCACTCCTCAAGAAGGAAATCTTCATGGCTCAGGAGCAGTCTGTCCCCACGTGCCCAAACACAAACCAGCGTGGAAGAAGACGAGCCTGGCTGAACAGAGAGATGTGGCTAGAGCTCAGGAAGAAAAAGAACATTTATGACCTTTGGAAAAGAGGGAGGGCCACTCAAGAGGACTATAAGGATGTTGTAAGGCTGTGCAGGGACAAAATTAGAAAGGCCAAAGCTCATCTGGAGCTCAATCTGGCTACTGCTGTTAAAGATAACAATTTTTTTTTTTTTTTATAAATAGATCAAAATGAAAAGGAGGACTAAGGAGAATCTGAGAATCTCCATCCTTTACTGGATGCAGGGGGAAACTTAGTTACAAGAGATGAGGAAAAGGCTGAAGTGTTTAATGCCTTCTTTGCCTCAGCCTTTAGCAGCAAGACCAGTTGTTCTCTGGGTACCCAGTACCCTGAGCTGGTAGAAGGGGATGCGGAGGAGAATGTGGCCCCCATAATGCATGAGGAAATGGTTGGTGACCTGCTACAGCACTTAGATGTACACAAGTAGATGGGGCCGGATGGGATCCACCTGAGGGTACTGAGTGAATGGGCGGAAGAGCTGGCCAAGCCCCTTTCCATCATTTATCAGCAGTCCTTGGGAGGTCCCAGTCGACTGGCGGCTAGCAAACGTGATGCCCATCTACAATATAAGGGCCCATCTACAACAAGGGCTGGAGGGTGGACCCGGGAAACTATAGCCCTGTCAGTCTGACCTCAGTGCCAGGGAAGCTCATGGAGCAGATTATCTTGAGTGTCATCACGCAGCAGTTGCAGGGCAACCAAGCGAGCAGGCCCAGCCAGCATGGGTTTATGAAAGGCAGGTCCGGCTTGGCAAACCTGATCTCCTTGTATGACAAAGTGACGCACTTATTGGATGAGGGAAAGGCTGTGGATGTGGTCCACCTTGACTTCAGTAAGGCTTTTGACACCATTTCCCACGGCATTCTCCTGAATAAACTGGATGCTCATGGCTTGGACTGGCGTACGCTTCGCTGGGTTAAAAACCGGCTGGATATGTCATGGTGAATGGAGTTAAATCCAGTTGGAGGCCGGTCACTAGTGGCGTCCCCCAGGGCTCAGTACTAGGGCTGGTTCTCTTTAATATCTTTATCAATGATCTGGATGAGGGGATCAAGTGCACCCTCAGTAAGTTTGCAGACAATACCAAGTTAGGTGTGTGTGTCAATCTGCTCAAGGGTAGGAAGGCTCTGCAGGAGGATCTGGATAGGCTGCACCGATGGGCTGAGGCCAGCTGCATGAAGTTCAACAAGGCCAAGTGCCAGGTCCTGCACCTGGGGGCGCAACAACCCCAAGCAGCTCTACAGGCTGGGAGATGAGTGGCTGGAAAGCTGCCTGGCAGAGAAGGACCTGGGAGTGATGGTTGATAGTCAGCTGAAAATGAGCCAGCAGTGTGCTCAGGTGGCCAAGAAGGCCAACAGCATCCTGGCTTGTATCAGAAGCAGTGTGGTCAGCAGGTCCAGGGAAGTGATTGTCCCCCTGTACTTGGCTCTGGTGAGGCCGCACCTCAAGTACTGTGTTCAGTTTTAGGCCCCTCACTACAAGAAGGACATGGAGGTGCTGGAGCGTGTCCAGAGAAGGGTAACGAAGCTGGTGAGAGGTCTGGAGAACAAGTCTTACAAGGAGAGGCTGAGGGAGCTGGGATTGTTCAGCCTGGAAAAGAAAAGGCTCAGGGGCAACCTTATCGCTCTCTACAGGTACCTTAAAGGAGGCTGTAGCGAGGTGGTGGTTGGTCTATTCTCCCACGTGCCTGGTGACAGGACAAGGGGGAATGGGCTAAAGTTGTGCCAAGGGAGGTTTAGGTTAGATATTAGAAAGAACTTTACTGAAAGGGTTGTTATGCATTGGAATGGGCTGCCCAGGGAAGTGGTTGAGTGACCATCCCTGGAGGTCTTTAAAAGATGTTTAGATGTAGAGCTTAGTGATATGGTTTAGTGGAGGACTTGTTAGTGTTAGGTCAGAGGTTGGACTTGGTGATCTTGGAGGTCTCTTCCAACCTAGATGATTCTGTGATTCTGTTTCTCTGGCCTCCCTTCAAACTTGACAGAGTACCTACTACATCACAAAGGGGTAGAGTTTGAACTGTTACTCGGCCTTTTATTAGTAATTTCAAAAAGGAAACAGTTTAGACCACAGGACATTCAAGAACATCAACATTCTTATGTGTGTTGCATTACCAAATACTGCTGAACTACTGATAAAGGCTTTTGTTTAGTATCTGTCTCAAGCTACATACCAGTCAGACCACTATCTCAATATAAAAGGATGAAGCGAGATATACACAAACAGGAATATTATACACTCACATTCTTACAAGATTTTTTTTTTTTTAAGTAAGCCCACATCACCTATTAAGAACAGTAGCTGAAAGGGTAAAACACTGCACACATGCAGTGTTTTTTCCCAAAACATACATTCACTTTACAGACATATCTAGCTTGAAGTTTGCATGAGTTTTTAATATATTTATGGAATAGCTTCCTGGAGAGACCAACATTTTGATCTGAAATTACTTTAGTACAGAAAAGGATTGTTATCTATCCTTTTTTAAATCTACTTCAAGTCCTATTTCTTATAGAACTTGAAAGCTACACACAGCATTGCAACCTCACATTTGTATAAATGAGGTCCTTTAGCAAGGAATATGCCCACTCCATTCTGACTAGAGACAGATTCTTTCCCCTCCCCCCCGCAAAGACAGTGGGGTTTTAATCCATGCAAAGCCATTAACAGAGAGGCGGGAAGGGAGGAAAAGCTCTCTGAACATGACTCAGCTCCCATCTGAACTCTAACATCACCTCTTCACAAACACGAAAGCGTTCCTTATCACCCTGATAAGGTACATGCCTAAGCCAATCCACAGCAACGCAAGGTCCCCATGCAAACTTGAGAACAAGAGCCTATTGGCAAAATGCAGAGGCACACTGACCATGCACACATAAAGAAGGAAGTGCTCCCACTCCTTCTCAAGCCAGGAAGCTTAACAGTTACAAAAGGAAAGGGAGGGGTGAAAATTGAAAAGGGAGTGGGGAAAGAATAAGGTATTCTTATGCACCGAAAAATGCCCTCTTATTAACGTGCACAGAAGTGCACACATACAGCCCTTTTAACTCCGACAGCCAGCAGAAGACTCGCACATCCTAGGGGAACGTGGGGGGGGGGGGGGGGGGGCCAGCAGAGGGAGGAGGTTAAGAACAAAAACCCACACTATTAAAATACCATCGAACCCACCGAGACAAAAACGTACATTTTCTGCATCATAGAAAGTTCAAGCACAGCCTTTCCCCCGTATGCCCTCACCCGACCCGGTGTCGTCCCCATCCAGAACCGTAGGGCAGCAGACTAACCTGTCAGCAAACGGCAGCGACAGTGGCAGGAGAGGAGCAACGCTGTACCCGGCTACTGGGAAAAACGGGAGGAGCAGGAATCTTTTATCTCCGGATGTGATTCCCCCCTCCGTTTTCCTCCCAGTTCTGCTTTTATTTTTCCCTTCCCCCGCAAAAAGAGAGGGGCTGAGGGGGAAGAAAAAACAAAACAAACAAAAAAACAAACCACTTTGTCTTTCCTCCCCCGACCCCGACTCAGTTTAAAACAAAAGAAACGGAAATAGCCGAGCACGGTTCGAATGAAGCCGAGGGAGTGTCATGCACACAGCGCATGCGCACTATGTGTACACATGCGCAGGTCTACTTTTGTCTCCCTCGAGATACAGGGTTAGTTTCGCACTAGCCATTCCTCGTATCCCACTCCATTATGCCTGTGATGAAAGAGGGGTCCCGTTGTCTCATCCTCCCCCTAAGCTCAGGGTGGAGGATACCTCTACTGCACTCTGCATTTCTCACTAGGGTGGCCCCTGAGGGACTCCCTGCCTAGTATCGCTCCCTCATGAATGCACAGGGTAGCATACCTGTATACTCTTTTTGTTAAGAGTGTGAGAAAAATCTCAAATAATTTTCTTCAGACAGGATCTTCTGATAATGCTTAACTGATCCCTGTTATTGATAAATCTCTTCCCTTAATAGGTATCTATTCAAGAGTTTCTCTGTTTACTAATTTTACAGGAGTAATTATAATAAAATTCCCACAGCAACTTAGCTTATACTCTTTGATGAAGGCTTCTTCAAGTCCGTCTGATAGTTTATTTCCTCCTGGTTCCGATGTTACTTTCCATTCTTCCACTGGACCTTTTACTCACGACACGTGTCCATCCTTTTTCAGCAGTTCTCACAGCTGTTTCTGTAGTTGATAAAACAAGAAAGGGTCCTTCCCAGAGGGGACATAAGCTTTCTTCTTTCCATGTTTTTATTAGGACCCCATCTCCCGGTTTTAATTGGTGAATTGCAAATCCTAAAGGTGGTGTCTGAGCCATTATTCCAGTTTCTCTTAGCTCTTTTAATCTTCTACCAATGGTAATTATATATTTCTGGATACTACGATCTTCAACTACATCGTTCCCTAGGGGCATCTCTTGAGGCATCTCTAGGGGCAACCCTTAAGAATAAGGCATGCCATATAACATTTCATATGGTGATATTCCAGTCTCACTGTGTGGTTTAGTTCTAATGTTTAAAAGTGCCAATGGTAAGCATTTTGTCCTGGGCATTTCTGTCTCGATCATTAACTTAGCCAACTGTATCCTGGGGTGCATCAAGCACAGCATTGCTAGTCGCTCGAGGGAAGTGATTGTCCCGCTCTACTATGCACTGGTGCAGCTTCACCTCGAGTACTGTGTGCAGTTCTGGGCACCACAGTACAAAAAGGATGTAAAACTGTTGGAGAGTGTCCAGAGGGGGGCTACAAAGATGGTGAAGGGCCTAGAGGGGAAGAGGTATGAGGAGCGGCTGAGGTCACTTGGCCTGTTCAGCCTGGAGAAGAGGAGGCTGAGGGGGGACCTCATCACGGTCTACAACTTCCTTGCGAGGGGGAGTGGAGAGGCAGTTGACCTATTCTCCGTAATCACCAGTGATAGGACCCGAGGCAACAGTGTTAAGCTGAGGCAGGGGAAGTTTAGGCTGGACATCAGGAAGAGGTTTTTCACCGAGAGGGTGGTTGCACACTGGAACAGGCTCCCCAGGGAAGTAGTCACTGCACCAAGCTTGTCTGAATTTAAGAAGCGATTGGACTGTGCACTTAGTCACATAGTCTAAAATTTTGGGTAGACCTGTGTGGTGTCAGGAGTTGGACTTATGGGTCCCTTCCAACTCAGGATATTCTATGATTCTGTGATTCTACCTTCATACCACCTACATTGTTCACTCCATCCTCCCACCTTCTGGAGCTTTTTCTGTTAATCTGGCCAGGCTTTAATCACCAAATAAATATTAAAGAGCTCTTGGGCTACCGGGTCCTCAGGATTCATCACCAAGTACTTTCTAATTCTGACCCCGAGTCTCTGATATGATTTCTATGTTGTGGGTTGTTATTATTGCAGTTAGCTAAGTGGATATTTCTGCTTTATCGAAATTACTCTCAGTCTGGGGGGGGGGGGGGG
>CM021764.1:1130931-1142932 GCA_011075105.1 Heteronetta atricapilla
TAGTTCTTTCCCATTCTTGCAACATTCTTCTCCAGTGAATAACATACTCTGGACTGAAATTTCTTTTCCAAGCCTGCCCCCCCCCGAATACAAATTAGGCCTTAGAAACGGATTTAACTGTTCCGATAGGCCCTCAATTGAAGACTTCCATTTACTTCTTAAAACTCCTACCCTCTCTGCTGGTAAGGGGGGAGTGGCACTGGCCCCGCGTCGGCCCTGCACGGCCCCGTGCCCCCCGCCTCTGCTTCTGCCGCTCCGCGCTCCCTGGCGGAGGAAAAAGGAGTCTTATTGTTTACATATAAATTTAAAGCCTGAATTTTCATCAGACCTGTATTTTGGCCAGAATACTGAAGTTCCTTTTATTGACTTTTTAGGCCAGACAATTACACAATATCTAACCATTTTTAAATTATATATTTTTTAATCTTTTCCCCTAGTTTTTGGGTTGTTTTTCCAAATCCTTATCATTCTTCCCAAAGGACTATCTTTAGGCACACTCCCGGGGTGTCCAACCCCACCCTGCTGACTCTTGGAACCCTTAATCCCCAGCTCTTCCTGACGTGCTGCTGTGGACTTTACCACCCACAGGGTACCATACACCTTCATCTAGGATTAGGACAGAGGTGGGGTGTACTGCCGAGCACCTCACTTCACCGTGCTCGGGACACCGAACACCTAAGGGCCCAAACCCCCCAAGACTCTCTTTCGCTTGTCTCTCTTTCGCTTTGTCCCTCTCCAGCTGAGGGGACTTCGTTCATCCCCTCGCGGGACTACAGAACTTCGTGGATCGGGACTCCACACTCGCTTCGCACTAAAAGTGCGTCTCATTCACACTCCACACGAGTCTCCCCAAATCCAACCCAAGGCAGTATACAGTAAAGTTTCCCTTACCTTGGTCCGTGCACAGCTTCCCGGTCCGGGTTATCATCAGTAATCCTCGTGCCTGTTCCTGATCCGGGCTGGACTATATGTGGGCTGTGTCTGTGTATGTCAGTGCTGGCCTCCTTTCTCCCCAGAGCTTCACAGAGCCTGTCTTCAAATTAACACTATCGGTCCTTTGCCGACCATAATGAGACGTAATTTCTCCTTTCTTATGTTTTGAGAACTTGTGATCTTTGTTTTACTGTTCTCACACTGCTCCAACTATGTTTCTCACAAGAGGGTGGTGATTGGGTGAGGGGTGAACGTACCCAGAAATAGCCCTTTTGCCATGCATGCTTTGCCACTGCCTCATTTGTCCTTTTTGACACACAGGGATAGGCACCCCTGGCACTGCTCCTCCAAACTTGTGCCTTCTCCACATGCAAAGACAAGCACCCTAGAACAATTCTCCCCAAACCTGCACCTTTCCACATACAGTGATACTCATTATTGTCACAAATCCATCCCCATGAACAGGGACAGATGCTCTCTCAATGCCCGTTTAACATATAGCCCTCACAGATAGGGAGGGAAAACACTTGGAACAAAAAAGATCTCCCTGCCAAACTCACCAACACCTTTATTTACACAGGAATAAACCCTGCACAACCCGCCAAAAGCTCTTCTCCACCAACGACCCCCCCCCCACAGGATTTAACAACCCTAGTCATCTATTCGCAGCACACAAAGGCACCAAAAGAATGTACCCTCAGTAAGTTTGCAGATGACACCAAGTTAGGCGCAGGTGCTGATCTGCTCGAGAGTAGGAAGGTTCTACAGAGGGATCTGGATAGGCTGGACCAATGGGCAGAGACCAACTGTATGAGGTTCAACGAGGCTAAGTGCCAGATCCTGCACTTGGGGCACAACAACCCCATGCAGTGCTACAGGCTGGGGGAAGAGCAGCTGCCTGGCAGAAAGGGACCTGGGAGTATTGGTCAATAGCTGTCTGAATATAAGCCAAAAGTATATCATAACCTTATATTCCCTATTACCCAACGCTTGATTCCTCCCGTTTCCTCATTGGCTGAGTACTACAGGTTCACAAACTACTCAACGTTTATTCCTATACCATATATTTTTATTACCATATAATTTTATTTGACCAACCATTAATTTCTCTTTTTCCATTTTTTTCCTTCTTTTCTTGTGACTAGAGGGCCTGTAATTTTTTCTTTTTACTGATTTTGCACTGCTCATCCTGTTTTTCTTATCTATCCTCCTTATTTTGGGATGGTAGGATCTTCCACTGTCCCCTTATCTGCTTACCGTACTCCTCCACTGTTATGCCTGCACAATCACTTTTGAATATGCGAGGTTAGTGGAATTTTCCACTGCAAAAACACAACTTTAATTCTCACATATCATATTCCAAACTTTTTTATTTTATTTTTCTCCAGAAGCAGGTGGGTTTTTTTAGGCAGCATTAGAGTGGGACTCTGCTACAGGCCACTCGAACAGGAAGACCAAGCCAGATGAGGCCCTCTGCAGACAGATAGGAGCAGCCTCATGTTCACAAGTCCTGGTTCTCATGGGGGTGTTAACCACCCTGTTATCTGTTGGAGGGACAACACAGGAAGTTCCTGGAATGCATTCATGACAACTTCCTCCTCCAAGATGTGATAAATGCTTGAGTCCCAAATAGGATTAAAATTAAAGTTTGTAATTTATTAAGCGAATAGAGGCAAGCAAACAGCGCTGGGTGCACCGGGAGTCTCTGCTCCACCAAGATGCACACCTGTTACATCAGGGGGCTGATTTTTATGCTCCCAGACTAATACATATTCATCACTATTCCTAGAAAAGGCAGGGTTATAATTAATTCCCAGAATCCAAACCCTCTCCGGATGCATGCGTATCAGTCTCTGGTGGTCTTTCTGGGGGTCTCTTGTGCTGAAGGCTCGTAGTCTTCCTCCCAGGCTTTGTCCTTCGGTCGTCCTTCAACTCCCCCTTTCTCCTTATTTGGTGGATCTCTTTGCTGGATATCAGATGCTTAGGCAGCGTCCCATGCAAAAGTCAGCAGTTTCCTAAAAAAAACTCCTTGGTCCTCTTATCTCCCAGACTAGAGTCTCAATGTTCGCCCTTCAAACCCTGTATTTACACAAATTGTTGTACCCTTCGTTTGCATGATACAAAAACTATGTGCACTAATCTGTCGGAATGGGAGTGACCCGGAGTAATGACGCAACCTCAATGCGAGTATAATCATTCTCCTTTAATGAATGTTCTAGCAAGGTATATATATATATGCTACCATTACAGCATGCGCAGACAACAACTTATAATTGGTCTAGCTTCTATGCACATGTCTCTAGCACTAATATAATTGGTACAATGGTGTCGTCTCTCCTCCCGAACATAGTTGCGCATATTTTAGCTGTAACATCACTCAAGGTTATCAGCCCTGGGCCTACATTATCTTCACAGTACTTCAAGGCCTGAGTTGCGCACTTGTAATTAAATCATGCCCCTTCTCATTTAAACATAGCTCCACAATTCCCCCTTTTTGTTTTTGAGCAACCCAGGCCTGGTCTACTACCTTTAACACTGCAAACACTGTAATAGGCAAGGCACTACAGGTAACAGGGTAAAGATAGAATAGTGCTTTGCAGCGATGCTGCTTCTCACTCACACAGCACAATCACACAATCACGCAAAGAGGCCTCTTGTACCTTTCATTCATACCACAAGAAAATATCACTTAAAATAATTTGTCTGTGGCTTCAGGAGGTCCTTGTCTACTCCCGTGGTGAGCGGCTGAGAGTGGAGACCCCTCCGAGGAAAATGCTCGGGGTGCACCTAGGGGCATCCATTCCACAGTTGATCCCACAGCCAAGCAGAGCTGCTCCTGGCACAAGGAATGATGCTATTATAGTTCTGTATAATGACACCAAAGAGATGCATTGCAATAAGGAGCGAGTGTGACTGACAATTTCTTTCATGGTTTGGTTTTTGCCCATATAATTGAACCTTACACATGATGTGGCTGTTACACTTCCCAGAATATCTAATTCCTGTGGCTCTAGGGGCACTCACAGCAAGTAGACAGTCCAGTCTTTGTTATCTGCCGGGATCCCCACCAGACATGTCGTAAATGAGTCGTTAGCACTAGCCAGGGACAGGCACATCGCTTCTTGTCCTGTCATGTTGGCGAGGGTGACCCAGATGTTGCAGCATGGTTGGATGGAGACCCAGGTCTGGCAATAACCGATGACAGCAGTGACTGTGAGGAGGAGGCCAACCATGGCCTTACCCCCTTGCTGGTACCCATCTTGATCCGTGACCTGTGGGCAGTGCAGGACATCCCCCCTGGGCGTCCTGGGGTGTTGCTTCCGCAAGTGGCTCAGATCTCTGCTTTGGCCTGGCCCCGCCAATTTCCGCTTTTTCCGCGCTCAATGGTGGGTCCGGCGGGACTCCGCATAATGTGGGGGCGGCCCGTTACCTGGCCCTTCACCGTCAATGCGCGATAGGAGTTCGGAGACCGTCGAGCATGGAACTCCGGTCATTCCTTTAACCGCAGAGAGCCCAAAGATACGTGCAGGAGTCCTGGGTTTTCTTTCAGAGTCCCCAGATTTTATAGGGGCCATCCCCGGGATTAGCATTTGAGCAGCGGCACAGGCTACTTCCCTTTCTGCCATCATGGTTTTTAACGTTTCTAATACTGTATGCCACAACTCACGGACAGTTTTCACTTTCTTTCTATCTTTTGAATCTCCCGTTACAGTCTTTTCCCACATGGTATTCCCAAATTCTCACCATTCCGTAACAGAGAACAGCAGGGTCGCCTCTCTAAAATGTCCCCATCGTTGTCCTACTTGATCAATTTGATCAATTGCTTTCCCGTTGTCTCGATACCTCTCTTAGAGAGTATTCCAGCAAGCAACGTTGCTGCAGCTTCCACCTCCATGGCTGCGCTTTTCCCTGGGAGGGGAGGTCCGTGTCTGCCCTGAGTTTGCCCACAGGCAGCACTCCTCCCAGACGTTTTGTTTCCCATTCCCCTCCTCTTGCTGCTTACCGCAGTCTCAGAGAACTCAGTCGAGCTGGACTGTCTGGCGAGTAACCATCCTCTGCTACCAGATGTCAGAATGGGAGTGACCCGGAGTAACGACGCAACCTCGATGCGAGTATAATCGTTCTCCTTTAATTAATGTTCTAGCAAGGTATATATATATATGCTACCATTACAGCATGAGCAGACAACAACTTATAATTGGTCTAGCTTCTATGCACATGTCTCTAGCACTAATATAATTGGTACAACGGTGTCGTCTCTCCTCCCGAACATAGTTCCGCATATTTTAGCTGTAACATTACTCAAGGTTATCAGCCCTGGGCCTACATTATCTTCACAGTACTTCAAGGCCTGAGTTGCGCACTTGTAATTAAATCATGCCCCTTCTCATTTAAACATAGCTCCACTAATCACTTTGTTTTTCTTAAATAGAAGGTTATATTTCATCATGCGGCCCTAGCATTGTTCCATACTGACACAAATCATATTAACACATTTCACAAAGTGATAGAGGAACCAACAAGGAGAGGTACTCTGCTGGACATCATTCTCACCAATGAGGAGGGGCTGGTGGGGAATGTGAAGGCCAAAGGCAGTCTTGGCTGCAGTGACCATGGGATGGTAGAGTTCAAGACCCTCAGGGCAGCAAGGAGGGTGCACAGCAAGCTTATCACCCTGGACTTCAGGAGAACAGCTTTTGGATCTACTTGGTAGAGTCTGCTTTTTGAACAGCTTCAAGGATCTGCTTGGTAGAGTCTTATGGGATAAGGCTCTGGACAGAAGAGAGGCCCAAGAAAGCTGGCTAATATTCAAGGATCACCTCCTCCAAGCTCAAGAGTGATGCATCCCAACAAAGAGGCAAAATGCCATAGGAGGCCTGCATGGATGAACAAGGAGCTCCTGGTCAAACTCAGACACAAAAAGGAGGCCTACAGAGGGTGGAAGCAAGGACGGTGTGAAAAGTGTTAATATGATTCGTGTCATGTATGAAACAATGCTAGGGCAGCATGATGAAATGTAACTTTCTATCTAAGAAAAGCAGAGTGATTAGTGTACATAGTTCTTGTACTGTGCAAAATAAGAGTCTAGCAATTTGTGTAAATAGAGGGCTTGAAGGACGAACACTGAGACTCGAGTCTGGGAGATAAGAGGACCAAGGAGTTTTTTTTTTTGGAAACTACTGACTTCTGCATGAGATGCTGCCCAAGCTTCTGATGTTTGGCAAAAGGATCCACCAAATAAGGAGAAAGGAGGAGTTGAAGGATGACTGAAGGACAAAGCCTGGGAGGAAGACTACGAGCCTTCAGCCTTCAGCTCGTAGTGGTCTGGACCCCCAGAAAGACCACCAGAGACTGATACGCATGCGTCCGGAGAGGGTTTGGATTCTGGGAACTAATTATAACCCTGCCTTTTCTAGGAATAGTGATGAATATGTATTAGTCTAGGAGCATAAAAATCAGCCTCCTGATGTAACAGGTGTGCATCTTGGTGGAGCAGAGACTCCCGGTGCACCCAGCGCTGTTTGCTTGCCTCTATTCGCTTAATAAATTACAAACTTTAATTTTAATCCTAATTGGGACTCGAGCATTTATCACAATTGGGGGCTCGTCCGGGATGGTCTTGGTTCCTGAATTCTGACTTGATCTAGGAGGGGCGCCCCACCATTCGGTGGCTCCTAATCGAGTCAGGTCGGGACTAAAATCATCCTGAACCTGAATAAAGGCAAGCAAAGAATTTGATTTTTTATGAGCTCCCTTGCCGGCTGCAGCATTGTTTATTACCCGTAATTCTGCGCGCGAAGATCCGAACGAAGACGACGGAGTCGTGAGTATTTAAGGCGTATACCGTTCGGTTGGGTGGGATTCGGTTGCCTGTGTGTGTAAGAGTGTGACTGAGACGGAACCTAGTTCCGAAGCGAGTGCGGAGGTCTTCTAACCGCGGTTCCAATCTCCCGCGAGGGACTTGGCCGGTGAAGGACCAAAGTGATTCCTATAGGATTCGTGGGTGGGTGATAGTTTATAGACCCCCTGCAAGACCCTCTTACTAGGTAACCAAGGGCTGTAGGAATTGCCACAGTAAAATTCCTAGATGGGTCAGACAAAATTGAGGACCCGGGACCAGAGAAAAGGGAGCAAATTAAAATTGGTTCAGTACTATATGATAGAATGGCCAAATCAGGATATCCAATAATTAATAAGGACCTAGAATCTGTGGAATCAGGACCTTTGAGTCCATCATGGTCAGCTCAGGCTTGTGAGCTGCATGCTTTATGTAGGGCCCTGGAACTATTAAAGGGGAAAAAGTGGGGCTATATTTACAGCACGTTGAACTGAATGAACTCCCCGTGCCTGAATCACCACCAGAAAGCAGTGTTGTAAAAAAAAATAAATAAAAATGGAAGTTTCTCCAAAGATGTTGCCATTAAACTAATAATATTAATTACTAAAATATAATTAATAAAAAGTACTAATCTCTTGCCATGAAATACTGTTACTGTTAAACTTCATGTTCTAGTTTGGAGACCAAAAGGAATATAGTTAAGGCATGAGCATGTGACTTTCTGTTTCTTTAAGGTGGTGAGCTTTAATTCTGTTCATGCTGAGTCTCAGTGAGACATACTAGCATCCATGTAGACCCATTCATTTTAATGTTGTAAAATCATGGGTCAGATGGTTCAAAGCCTTAATGTAACTGTACTCAAGTAGGGGAAAGGTGAATTGGTATCATTTATTTTAAGAAGTCATATGGTGGATTTGTTTGTTTGTTTTTTAAGTTTGTACTAATATAAAAATCACATGAGCACGCTTGTTGAAAAGTAAAAATTATTTTTATGTAAATGCATTTACTCTATTTTTGAAAAAACAGAAGTATCAAATACTTGTTTAAATATTAAGTGGGTGTTTTGAGCCTGCAAATTTAATATTGGCTCTAAAACTCTGCTTTCATAAGTACCATTTATTATACCACTATATTTCTGGTGTTTGCATAATCATAAAAGGACCTCAAAACTTGAATATACAGACTGAAATATAAGCTGATAGCCTTGAATACGTCAGTGTGCTATATAGTGGTCTTTGAGGACTGTCATGATAACCTTTTTACATTACAAAGCTAATGTTTTAGTCCTAAATTTTCGGGACCCTTTAGTACAGAAAAAGCTTTATACAATTACTGATGTGAATTTCTCTTAAAATGTATATTTTTGTGCCCAGCTGTATTATTTAAGTGTTCCTCTGTATCAATTTATGTATGCTTCTGTTGTGGTTTAACCCGGCCGGCAGCTAAACATCACACAGCCGTTCACTCACCCTCCCTCCCTCTCTGGGATGAGGGAGAGAAACGAGAAAAACTGCGGCCTGTGGGTTGAGACAGAAACAGTTTATTGGGACAGAAAATAAAATAATAATAATGATGATGTGTACAGAGCGGGTGATGCACAGTGCAGTTGCCTGCTACCCGCTGACCGATGCCCAGCCTGTCCTCAGGCAGCCGTCCCCCCCCACCTCAGTAGCCACCCCTATATATTGTTCAGCATGCTGTCAGATGGTATGGAATACCCCTTTGGCCAGTTTGGGTCAGCCGTCCTGGGTCTGTCCTCTCCCAGCTCTTGCTGTACCCCCAGCGTGCTCGCTGGCAGGACAGATCGAGGAGCTGAAAAGTCCTTGGCTTAGTGTAAGCATTGCTCTGCAGCAATTAAAACTTCAGTGTGTTATCAACATTAGTCTCATTCTAAATCCAAAACATAGCACCCTACTAGCTACTGGGAGGAAAATTAACTCTATCCTAACTAAAACCAGGACAGCTTCTAAAACAAAGAAGGGGGAGCAGTGGTGTGACCCCTAGGAAAAGATAGATAAAGTATGCTATGTTCTTAATTTTTTTAAATCGATGGACAGAGGAAGGTCCTTGCATCTGTCCATGCAGGAGAAAAAGCGACAGACAGATGTAGGAGACAGATCTGGGAGAAACTCAGTTAAAGGAAGAAAACAGGTCATGGTAAAATAAATAAATAAATAAATAAATAAATAAATAAATACAGCACCAATTATTGGGAAGGGCCCGACGTTCTAATAACTTGAGGGCCGAGGTTGTGCTCATGTTTTAATAGAAGCCAGTCCTAGATGGGTGTCAGCTCCGTGAGTCCGTCCGTCCGTGTCATCATCTGCCTTAACATGATCACAGCACCCTCCTCTGCGGTTTGGATTCCAGCTCAAACAAAAAAACAACGTCTGGGAGGGTCCCGCTGGCATATGCAGGACCTACAAACAAGGACTCCAGGAGTTGGAGGGGCAGCCAGAGCCCCCCCCCCCGACTGGGCAGCACTCAGCACGTGCCTCTCCCAGGGATGTGGTTACAAAGTTTGTTAAAGATAGAATTAGTGTACCTGGTAGTTTTTCTCTGTGTTTTAGTTTGTGTTAATCGTGCTTTCTCAATTTCTGTTAATCGCACTTTTTTATGTTATGTTAAAGAAGGAGGAGATGTGGGAGTGTGGCCATGGGGGTTGACAAGCCACATGGTTGGTGATAACATCAGGAATGCAAAGAATTTAGGGGTGATTCAGGAGATGCCTTGCTATCTCGGGTTGCTTGTTCTCTGGCTGTTGGGGCATGGAACGGTGGTAAAAATGTTGTTAGAACACTTAATACCTAGATATGGGATAATCCAGTACATTGATTCTGATCAGGGCACACACTTTACTTCTAAAATAATAAAATTATTATGTCAATCATTAGGTGTTCAGTGAGAATACCAGACTCTGTGGCACCCACAAAGCTCGGGAAAAGTAGAAAGAATAAATCAAACAATAAAACAACAATTGGCTAAGTTAATGATCGAGACAGAAATGCCCTGGATGAAATGCTTACCGTTGGCACTTTTAAACATTAGAACTAAACAACACAGTGAGACTGGATTATCACCATATGAAATGTTATATGGCATGCCTTATTCTCAAGAGATGCCCCTAAGAAACAATGTACTTGAGGATTGTAGTATCCAGAAATATATAATTACCATTGGTAGAAGATTAAAAGAGCTAAGAGAAACTGGAATAATGGCTCAGACACCACCTTTAAGATTTGCAATTCACCAGTTAAAACCAGGAGATGGGATTCTACTAAGAACATCTGAAGACGAAAACTAATCTCCCCTCTGGGAAGGATCCTTTGTTGCTTTATTAACAAGAAAACAGCTGATATTTATTAACTGTCATCTATTAGTTGTTATCTATTAACAAGGAAACAACTGTGACAACTGCTGAAAAAGGATGGACACGTGTCACAAGTACAAGGTTCAGTGGAAGAGTGGAAAGTAACATCGGAACCAGGAGAAATTGAACTATCAGATGGACTTGAAGAAGCCTTCATCAAAGAGTATAAGCTAAGTTGCTGTGGGAATTTTATTGTAATTACTCCTTTATTGTAATTACTCCAAATTTATTGTAATTACTTCTGTAAAATTAGTAAACAGAGAAACTCTTGAATAGATACCTGTTAAGGGAAGAGATTCATCAATAACAGGGATCAGTTAGGCATTATCCTCTGAAGGTAACAGTAAGCTATCTGCAATGTACACCCCTTTAAGATTAGGGAAGAGGGCAAGACCGGATAGGGAACTGGTGCTGTGGCTGGGAAGGTCTGCCAAGGGCTGCAACCCCTTTGGGCTGTGACCTCCGATCACCATGGCCCTTATCAGACCTCTTCTAATACTACTTGGGGTGAGTTTCTTGGCCCAAGCTACGGCCAACAACTGCAGTCTGTGTATAGTAACTACTAGAAAAGGACGGTTGAGCTCCCAAACATTGGTGTATCATACTGCCTTTTTTCATCAGGGAGCCAGTCTGTGGAGGGGACAGGGGAATATATTTTTCCCTACTTGTTCACTCTCCCTTACTCCTTCAGCACCCTCTTATCCCCTGAGCTAGTTACGATAACTCTCCAAGATGTTGAATATCCTTGGGATACGCAGACCAGCATGTTGTTGTTGTTATGTCTCTTGAATGCGCTTCAGGTTTTGTTTAAGGTTAAACAACTACTTAGGCATCTCATCCAGAGATCTGTCCTGAGGCAGATATCTGCTAGAGCTCCTGCTCCAGCCCCTGCAGCCACCCTAGCTCCTGCAGCCGCTCCAGCCCCTGCAGCTGCTCCAGCTCCTGTGGCTAGGCCAGAGAAACAAACTGTTGCAGTGCAAGTTGGCCCTGCAGACTGTATTCCAACCCCTGTGGCAAACTCTGTGGCTGAGTCATAGAAACGAGCTATAGCAGTACAATTTGCCCCTGTAGACAAGGTGAAAAAATGGTACAGAGAATCAGGTCATTTAGAACGATTGGGAGAAGACGAGGCTGGGCCATCAGGGATGCAGGACAATGAGGCTTGGGATGTTGAAAAAACAACACTAGTTTCCCGAAGCCTATACCAGCGTAAGCTACGAGATATGTGAAAAGATTTTGGTCGCTGCATAGGTGAGCAGCTTGTCACTTGGCTGCTCCGGTGCTGGGATACCGGAGCCAATTATGTGGATTTAGAGGGCAGGGAAGCCAGTCGGCTGGGATCCCTTGCTAGAGACGCAGGCATTGACAAAGCAATTGGAGATGGAGTACAATTTTACAGCCTCTGGAGGCGTCTCCTGTACGCTGTAAGGGAAACGTATCCCAACGAGGAAGAACTTGTATGTCTGCCAGGCAAATGGACTGCTATGGAGAAGGGAATCCAGTACCTGAGGGAATTAGCCATACGGGAGGTGATTTATGCCGACCCAGACAATGGACAAATACCCGTAGATCCAGATGAAGTCAAGTGTACACGACCCATGTGGCGGAAGTTTGTACGGAGTGCACCATCGTCATATGCCAGCTCATTGGCAATAATGGCCTGGAAAGAGGATGACGAGCCCTCAGTGGGTGATGTGGTTAAACAACTCCGGCAGTACGAAGAAAGTCTCTCCTCTTCCCTACAGGCCTGCGTCTCAGCTGTGGATAAACTTTCTGAAAGCTTCCACCAACTAAAAGAGAATACTTTGGAGAAACTTTCTGAAGAGGTCCAGCAACTTAAAAAGAGTGTACTTTCCTCC
>CM021764.1:1147932-1159616 GCA_011075105.1 Heteronetta atricapilla
TCCTCCTAGTAGCTGGTAGGGTGCTATGTTTTGGATTAGGATGAGAACCATCTGACGTCATGCTGAACAATATATAGGGGTGGCTAGCCGGGGTGGGGGGCCGGCTACTCGGGGTTGGGCTGGGCATCGGTCAGCGGGTGGTGAGCAATTGCATTGTGCATCACTTGTTTGTACATATTATTATTATTGTTATTATTATTATTATTATTATTTTCTATCTTAATAAACTGTCTTTATCTCAACCCACAGGCTTTACTTTCCCGTTTCTCTCCCCCATCCCAGAGTGGGAGAGGGGAGTGTGAGCGAACGGCTGTGTGGTGTTTAGCTGCCGGCTGGGTTAAACCACCACACTGACCCACCCCTGGAGGTGTTCAAAGCCAGGTTGGATGGGACCTTGGCCAACCTGATCTAGTGGGTGGCATCCCTGCCTATGGCAGGGGGATTGGAAATAGATAATCTTTAACGTATCTTCCAACCCAAGCCATTTTATGATTCTATGATATCCCAGCTTTTAACTTACTGTTTAAAGGTACTTTAAAATTTACAATATACAAGTCAACACTACCAGAAATACATATGATCCCTTATTGGTACACTTCTATTTTGAAATATATAATATTATTTGTTGGTAAAGTTATAATTGTGTACATGAGACAAAACTTAAGAAATTCATGGAGATTCATTGTTTATACATTATATTAGGTATACGTGACAAGGATTTGGTAGCGTGGAAGGCAATACTTTAAAGGGGGCTTATAAAAAAGATAGAGTGTGACAGAAGCAGACAGTGATAGGATTTAGATTAGATGTTAGGAGGAAATTCTTCACTCAGAGGGTGGTGAGGCACTGGAACAGAATGCTCAGAGAAGTTGCCCCATTGTTATGGTTTTGGCTAGGACAGAATTAATTTTCTTCATAGATATTCACATAGTGGTGTGTTTTGGATTTCTGATGAAAATAGTGGTGATAACATACTGATGTTTTTATTTGCTCCAGAATGGTGTTTGCATAGACCCAGGGACGTTTCTGCTTCTCATGCTGCCCTGCCAGCAAGGAGGCTGGGGGTGCACAAGAAGTCAGGAGGGGACACAGCCAGAACAGTTGACCCAGGATGATGTACAGGGTTTGCATGACAAGGTTTTGGTAGCAGGGAGGGCTGCAGGGGTGGCCTGTGTGAGAAGAATCCAGAAGTTGCTCCATATTAGATAAGAGCCAGTTTCAGCCGGCTCCAAAAGGGACCTGCCACCATCCAGAGCTGAGCCAATAAGTGATGTTTGTGCCTCTGTGAGATCATATTTAAGAAAGGGAAAAAAAATGCTCCATAACAAGAGTTGGGAGAGTGAGGAATGAGAAACAGCTTTGCAGACACCAAGTTCAGTGAAGAAGGAGGGGGAGGAGGTGCTCCAGGCGCCAGAGACAAAGTTCCTCTGCGGCCTGTGGAGAGGACCATGGTGGAGCAGGTTGTCCCCCTGCAGCCCATGGTCTACCACGGCAGAGCAGATCTCCATGCTGCAGTCTGTGGAGTAGCCCACAGTGGAGCAGGTGGATCTGACTTGAAGGAGGCTGTGGCCTATGAAGAACCCCTGCTGGAGCAGACTCCAGGCTGGACTTGTAGCCTGTGGAAAGGACCCAGGTGATCTGGTAGGAGCTGCCGCCCGTGGGGGACCCGTGTTAGAGCAGTTTGCTCCTGATGGGTGGAACCCATGGTTCGAACCCATATTTGGAGCAGTTCTTGAAGAGCTGCTTCCTGTGGGAAGCCCACACAAGATCAGTTTGGGGAGGAGTCCACTTTGGAGCAGGGTAAGAGAGTGACCATGAAGGAGTGGCAGAGATGAAGTGTATGGAATAATTGCCTGAGGTGACTTGGGAAATTAAACTGATATTCACATTTTAAGGAAAATGTACAGCATTGAAGAAGCTTTCAGATTGGAGTGTAGCTGCACTACCTAAGCGTTCCTTAACCTTAGATGCTATCACACTGGGGGAACCTGATGTGCTGACTCTAAGGAACAGTACAGAGTGTGGAGCAGAGTGGAGACACTGCGGCTAGGCTCTGTGACAAGATGGGGACTTGGTTGTTCTTGTGCACACTGAGACCGATAAGCTGCACATTTGCTACCCTCATCCAACGACCTGTCATGTTTTTGACAAAATGCTGTACTCTAGTGAACTTTGTTCATCATAATCTCATTATAATACTGAAACACACCTCCATCCCAAAAGCTACCTGCCTCCAAGGTGCGACCACCCCTCACTGAACACACACTCTGAATTTCTTGGAGGCTATACCTTTAAACGAAAGCGAGAAAACTTTTCACCAATCATAACCAAGATATGCATGACTAGAGTCACTTAAGCTCCACCTAAAAGATAGAAAATAATTTAAATTGGCTTAAGAGAGAGGGGATGTGACAGAAGATACCAGTGTGACTTCTGGGATCAGTCGATAGGCTGTCTCTCTTCACCCCCATTGGGATGCCTTTGGGTAATATTTGAACACTTGGTTATATAAAATGCCTCTCTGGGAAACTTAGAAATCTCTATAGAGTCTTTGTGCCATTTAACACATTAATAGCCAGGCTGTGTTACCTGTGTACTTTTGGCATGCTAGTGTGCTTTTGCAGACAGTGAATTTATCACCAGCAATCCAAAGAACCTGTGTACCTGTTGCTTTAATAAATTGCACTAGATTGCGTTGTTCCTATCTGTGATAGTTCTCATTGAATGCGACCAAACTCTTCAAGTGTAGCTGAGGTAGTTCATGGAACATGACTAGAGTGAGGGTATGCTACATTATTTGTGAATCCGTGATCATGATAGTTCAGTACTCTGAACCCCACTGGACTTATAATGGCTAATTGGCTACACCTCTTAATGCAACAGAAGCGTTACAGTCTGACCACAAACTCCATTCACCATTACCCTGCAACGCTCGAGGGGAGGATGGAGTAGAGGGTGGATGGGGGGAAGGTGTTTTTAGGTTTTTTTTTTTTTAAATTATTAGTATTATTTTTTAGTTTTCCGTTGTTTGTTATTAATAGGTAATAAAAATTATTAATCTCCCTATGCTGAGTCTGTTTTGCCTGTGACGATAATTATTGAGTGACCTCCTTGTCCTTATCTCAACCCTTGAGCCCTTTCCATTGTATTTTCTTCCCCTTTCCCTCTGAGGAGGGGAGTGGGAGAGCAGTTGTGGTGGAGTTCAGCTGCCCAGCTGACTAAAACCACCACAGCTAACCAAAGAGATATTTTGTACCGTATGACATTGTGCTCAGCAATAAAAGCTGGGATAAAGAAGGAGGAAGGGGGGGATGTTTGGAGTGATGGTGTTTGTCATTCCCAAGAAACCATTATGCATGATGAGACCTGCTTTCCTGGAAGTGGCTGAACACCTGCCTGCTGATGGGAAGTAGCAAATGAATTCCTTGGTTTGTTTTGCTTATGCACGTGGCTTTTACTTTACCTCATAAACTGTCTTTAATGCAACCCATGAATTCTTGCACTTTTATCTCTCTGATTGTCTCCTCCATCCCAGCTCAGGGAGAGTGAGCGAGTGGCTGTGTGACACTTAAATGCTTGTGTGGGCTAAACCACAACAAGTCTTATGGAATAAATAGTGTAGAAGAGGCAGGTGTCTTTGGGACACATGACTATACTGGAAAATTAGTATTTTCAACAGAACAGAAAATCCATCTTTTTCTTCCACTTATTGATGGAAAGGAACATTTGCTGTCTTCTGTGATCATAATGAAGATGCAAGGAACAAATACAATAGGAAGTCTAGGAAGAGATCTAGTTCATCTTTATATTCCTCCCTTTCCCAATTTGTAATCAAAGCTTTAGATTGTGAACGTTATGTTGCTTGATCTTAATTGAAATCCATTAATAATGCTTTACCTTGATTTGGGTCATGTCATAGCTTTGTCATGGACAACAAAGTTGTTTGCTTGTTTCCTTTCCACCCCCAGGAATTGCAAACTGTGATCACAGAGTAAAATCCAAAGGAGATGATCAGTAAAGAAAGCAGAAAGGGACTTACTCTCACACAGCACTGGCAGTATCAGCCCCTGTACTGAGATGGAGTTAACTTTCCCTGCAGCAGCCCATACAGTGCTGTGCTCTGCACTTGTAGCTATAACAGCCCTGGTATCACACTGGTGTTTTGTCTGTTGCTGAGAAATAGTGGCACAGCATCAAGACTCCCTCCAAGCCCTCCCAAGAGCCAGCAGGCTAGGGGTGGACAAGAGGTGAGGAGGGGACATCACCAGGGCAGCTGACCTAAACCAGCCAAAGGGATATTCCATACCATATGAGGTCACACTCAGCAATAAAAGGTGGGAAAAAGGAAGGAGGGGGGGGGGGCTCTCGTTATGAAGACATCTACCCTCCCAAAAAGCTGCTAAGCATATTGAAGCCCTGCTTCCCAGGACGTGGCCAAAAATCACTCATTGATTGGAAGTAGAGAGTATTTTCTCTCTCATTGCAGTTCCACGCGGCCTTTGCTTGTTCCCTCCCCCCCCCCCCGCCTTCCTTTTAATTAAATTATCCTTATCTCAACCCCTAAGTTGTTTTTTTTCTTCCTTTCCAGCAAACTTTTTTCTTCCCCTCTTCTTCTAAGGAGGGAATGTGAGAGAGCAGTTGTGTTGGAGTTCAGCTGCCCAGCAAGGTAAAATCACCACAGCCCTTCTCTGTACTGCTGTAATGATGCTTATTGGTTTGTTTAGTTTAAAAGATTTTGATATTAAAGTTTTCTATGGGCACCAGTGGCTGAGGAAACTGTATTCACATAGTATCTTCTTTTGAGCTTAGTCGTGCTGTTCATGAAGGAGTTTCATGATCAGAAATTTTGTAATGTTTAAAATATGTTTGGCTGTATAACATGTACTAGTTTTATGACATTATAAAGTGGTAAAGGGTCCAGAATGTATGCAGCTCTTCAAACATCATTATGCCTTAGACCAGTTCACTCATGTAAAATTATTTGAATAAATTATATTGAGAAAATCTCCTTTATTTCTGTTTAAAGGTGTTAACAGTAAGGCTGTCCCATTTGAAATTTTTAATTTAAAAAATCATACCCCTGAGAAGAAAGGTTCATTGAATCTAAGAGCTGAATGTAGATCAGCATCTAGGGAAGGCCTAATTTGTTTGTCTGTGATCCAGTAAAACAGGCATAGTGATTTACTGACAACTTTGCATGTACTAATAATACAATTGTGTTTTTCCTTGTCTTTGTGTTTTTGACAGAGCAGTTTATATATAGCTTTTCATAGGATCTGAAAAATGTTTTCCATTTAGAAATACTATTCAAAGCCACTGAAACAGTGGTTAACAATGGAAGAACTCACATATGCTCTCTAGAGGGAGCTCTGCTGTAACTTACACCTCCTTCTTCCTCATCTCTCCTGAAACTTTCTGCTGCTGTCTTTATCGGATCTGCCCATTAGACAGAAGAAAAAGAAAAAGCCTTTTGGAAAGCCTAAGGCTTTTCTTTGCACATTGTTATAACAAGATTAGGAGGTGTCTGATATTGTCCATGCCCTATGGTTTCTTTTTCTGTGCCTTCTGAATGCCCATGAGGCTTTTATGGATCTCTGGGTTGGTATGTAAGAATGGCAAGTTGTCCTTATCTATGAAGTTTTTCTCCTAGTCCTGTAGTTTACACACTGCACTTCCCTTGTACCTTGTGTTCAGCAATGGAGATTTTTAGGTACTGATGTGATCAGTGCTGCATGGCCTAAGAGACAACAGACAATACTGAAACAGATACTTGTGGAGCTATGTTTAAATGAGAAGGGGCATGATTTAACTACAGTGAGCAACTCAGGCCTTGAAGGACTGTGAAGATAATGTAGGCCCAGGGCTGATAACCTTGAGTGATGTTACAACTAAAATATGCGGAACTATGTTCAGGAGGAGAGACGACACCGTTGTACCGATTATATTAGTGCTAGAGACGTGTGCATAGAGAAGCTAGACCAATTATAAGTTGTTGTCTGCGCATGGTGTAGGGGTAGCATATATATAACTTGCTAGAACATTCATTAAAGGAGAACGATTATACTCGCATTGAGGTTGCGTCGTTACTCCGGGTCACTCCTATTCCGACAGATACTGACAGTTTTTGATATGGAAAGTAATAGGATATTTATCAGTTATAAACTGGGGACTTATTTATAAGTCAGAATCACAGGTTGAGTTTGGAAGGAATCTCTGGAGGTCATCTGGTTCAAACCCTCTGCTCAAGCAGGGCCACTTAGAGCTGGTTGTGCAGGACTATGTCCAGATGGCTTTCAAATATCTCCGAGGAGGGAGACTCCACAACCTCTCTGGGCAACCTGTCCCTTAAAGCAGACTTTGGTAAGTACATCGTTCTGACAATTGTGACTTTGGATTAAGTTACTGTTGATGCAATTTGTCCAATATGGCTGGGAGATGTGAGGAGCTCAACCTGGAAGTGATTTTGTCTCCAGAGGAGAAACATTGGAAAAGTAGCAGTTGTTTTGGAGCTCTGATGCAGAAAGGAAACGTCCTTGACTCTGAATGAATGCTGAACAACATATGTTTTCACAGAATCACAGAATCACAGAATCACAGAATTTCTAGGCTGGAAGAGACCTCAAGATCATCGAGTCCAACCTCTGACCTAACACTAACAGTCCCCACTAAACCATGTCCCTAAGCTCTACATCTAAACGTCTTTTAAAGACTTCCAGGGATGGTGACTCCACCACTTCCCTGGGCAGCCCGTTCCAATGTCTAACAACCCTTTCGGTAAAGAAGTTCTTCCTAAGATCCAACCTAAAACTCCCCTGGCGCAACTTAAGCCCATTCCCCCTCGTCCTGTCACCAGGCACGTGGGAGAACAGACCAACCCCCACCTCACTACAGCCTCCTTTGAGGTACCTGTAGAGAGCGATAAGGTCACACCTGAGCCTCCTTTTCTCCAGGCTGAACAAGCCCAGCTCCCTCAGCCACTCCTCGTAGGACTTGTTCTCCAGGCCCCTCACCAGCTTCGTCACCCTTCTCTGGACTCGCTCAAGCACCTCGATGTCCTTCTTGTAGCGAGGGGCCCAAAACTGAACACAGTATTCGAGGTGCGGCCTCACCAGAGCCGAGTACAGGGGGACGATCACCTCCCTAGCCCTGCTGGTCACACTGTTTCTTATGCAAGCCAGGATGCTGTTGGCCTTCTTGGCCGCCTGAGCACACTGCTGGCTCATATTCAGCCGACTATATTACTTGTGACAAACTCCTGTTTCTGAAAAAAAAAAATCTCCTAAACAGTAACCAATTTGCTCTGAAGTATACATTATTTCAGCTTTGGACAGATGGGATTAATATGATTCATTAACCACTAATAGAATATATTGGGAATTATCAGGTTTGGAGTATCTATTTGTTTTGTTCATTTGGTTTTTTTTAGGGCTTTTTTTTAGTAAAAATGAACAGCAGATCTAACATGAAACAAACTATAGGTTAGTTCTTTGCATGCTGAAGTTAAGTTTTGAAAGAATTTCAAATGGTGGAAAAGAAAATCAGGTTCTCTAATACCATATGTACTTGTATGTTTTGGAAATATTTTATAGTGTTGAAGTTAGGACAGATCATCTCCTTGGTCAAGAAAGCCCATTACTATAGTGAAGTCATAGCTTTAAAGGTATAGTTATACAACACCTTTTCTGAATAATTTTATATGGACCTGTATTATAGAATGATTTTCAGTTTGCAGATGAGCTAAGTCCAGCATACAACAAACAGGACACACACTTCAAAATGCTTGTTTACTGATTAGTGTTCTGTAACACTGTTAAATACCAACTTTCTGACAGTTTAATCAGTTTTCTTTCTGTACAGCACCAATATTCATTATAAGTTATTTTGCTGTCCTGTTTTGTAAATAACAAGAAATTAAAAAAAAAGTAGACATAGATGGTTTTGTACATATGTATACATATTGTCCATATAATAATTTTTTTTAAAAAAAAGTAATTTAAAAAAACATTTTGAATAATTGGAGTCAGAGAGAAAATGATTATGTAAACTAATCCGGATGATTATAAAAAAATACTGATGCACAGGATGAAATCCATGAGTTGAGCAGTGTATGAGCCAGCTTCATAGATCTTAGCATTGCTAGTTATTGCTAGCAATAGCTAGTTATTGCTAGTCTTGTTTCTGGGCTTTTCCCAAGTATTTTTCTAGGTATTCCTTCTCCCACTACTGCAGGGAGACAGAAACTAATTGTGACTTGCAGTGGAGGGAAGAATATCACCTCACTAGTATGCTTCAGCTCCTAAAAAGTTTATCTCCCATTGCTCATTGACCTTTGAGCTCATACTGATGTTCTCCCTTTCACCATGCAGCTGCCCCATGAGCTAACATGCTTAAGCCTTTGTGACCACAGCTGCCTCGAGCTTTCCATGGACTTGGAGGGGTTCACTAATGTAAGGAGAAAAACTGCCTGTTCAGCCTCTGACAAAAGGAAAGACAAGGAGCTCTGCCCCAAAAAGTTCACTGACATTTATAGTCAGAATTAGCTAAAACTACTAACTCAACTACTTACACAAACCTTAACCTGGTACCTGAACTGTGCTAGGATGTGAGCAAGATTAATCCCCCCCCCCCCCCGACCCAAGGGAATATTTAACCTTCTGGCAACATTTAACCCTACGGCAAGGCAAGCAAAGACAAAGGGATGGTATAGTGCTTTCTGCAGCCAGAACAAGATATGTAAACAGACTTCAGGTTTTGACTTGATATTGACTTTTGAGTTATTTGAAGGTGTGGCTCTTTTTAAGCCCAAGCACTGGAATTTTCTGTCCTCAGGCAAACAGCCAGAAGACAAATACAACAAACTCAGTATGAAGTTTTCTCCCCCTCCCCCCCATCATCATAATTGGAAATAAATGACACATAAGTGGGACATTGAGCTCATTCCCCTGCAATATCATGTAGCACTTATAGCTTTGTATCATAAATTTCACAGTTCTCCCAGGAATTATGTAAATTTTGCCTGGAAGAGGCACAACATATGAAGACTGGAAGCATTTCAGTAGATGCTGGTGGTAAGACTTCAGCTGTGACATGAGGAGGTGTGAACCTCAGTACAGAACAACTGATTCAGCGAACACAATTTGTACAAGGAGATCCTCCCCCCCAAGGGGAGAAGAAAGGAAACACAACATACAATACCATAAAAGTTCAGTTAAATGCACACAGCGTGGTTCAGACAGCCACATACAAGGGTAATCTATCTTATAGGATGACTAGGATGAATTCTTTCACTTCTGTGAGAGTTTCCTGGAAGCACAACACAGCCCAGAGAAAGCAGTCTAGGAGGTTTCTGGAGAGCGTGGAAGATAGCTTCCTGACGCAGCTGGTTAGTGAGCCTACCAGGGGTGGCGCCCCGCTAGACCTTCTCTTCACAAACAGAGAAGGACTAGTGGAGGATGTGATTGTCGGGAGCTGTCTTGGGCAGAGTGACCACGAAATGGTGGAGTTCTCTATTCTTGGCAAGGCCAGGAAGGGGACCAGTAAAACCGCTGTATTGGACTTCCGGAGGGCTGACTTTGTGCTGCTGAGGACACTGGTTGGTAGAGTCCCTTGGGAGGCGGTTCTGAAGGGCAGAGGAGTCCAGGAAGGCTGGGCGCTCTTCAAGAGGGAAATCTTAATGGCGCAGGAACGGTCTGTCCCCATGTGCCCAAAAACGAGCTGGCGGGGAAGAAGACCAGCCTGGCTGAACAGAGAATTGTGGCTTGAGCTTAGGAGAAAAAAGAGGGTTTATAATCTTTGGAAAAGTGGGCAGGCCACTAGGGAGGACTATAAGGATGTAGCGAGGCTGTGCAGGGACAAAATTAGAAAAGCCAAAGCTCATCTGGAGCTCAATCTGGCTACTGCCGTTAAAGGTAACAAAAAGTGTTTTTATAAATACATCAACACAAAAAGGAGGGCTAAGGAGAATCTCCATCCTTTACTGGATGCGGGGGGAAACTTAGTTACAAGAGATGAGGAAAAGGTGGAGGTGCTTAATGCCTTCTTCGCCTCAGTCTTTAGCAGCAATACCGGTTGTTCTCTGGATACCCAGTACCCTGAACTGGTGGAAGGGGATGGAGAGCAGGATGTGGCCCTCACTATCCACGAAGAAATGGTTGGTGACCTGGTACAGCACTTGGATGTGCACAAGTCGATGGGGCCGGATGGGATCCACCCAAGGGTACTGAGAGAACTGGCAGAGGAGCTGGCCAAGCCCCTATCCATCATTTATCAACAGTCCTGGCTATCGGGGGAGGTCCCAGTTGACTGGCGGCTAGCAAACTTGACGCCCATCTACAAGAAGGGCCGGAGGACTGACCCGGGAAACTACAGGCCTGTCAGTTTGACCTCAGTGCCAGGGAAGCTCATGGAGCAGATCCTCTTGAGAGTCATCATGCGGCACTTGAAGGGCAAGCAGGCGATCAGGCCCAGTCAGCATGGGTTTATGGAAGGCAGATTCTGCTTGACAAACCTGATCTCCTTCTATGACAAAGTGGCGCGCTGGGTGGATGAGGGAAAGGCTGTGGATGTGGTCTACCTTGACTTCAGCAAGGCTTTTGACACCATTTCCCACAGCATTCTCCTCAAGAAACTGGCTGCTCTTGACTTGGACTGGCGCACGCTTCGTTGGGTTAGAAACTGGCTGGATAGCCAGTTTGCGTGATCTTCACAGAGAAGAATGAAGATGAATATGAATGCTCCTTTGAATGTCACTGGGTTACAAATGGTTCTGACCCCACTCAACAAGGCAGCATTAACAGTACTGGTAAGTAGAACACTATATTTCTAGATCAATAGAAATACTGGTGAACTATTTTTATTAGGAAGAACATGGCTCTACAACCCAATTTGGACACCTGAAATTAAAATTTGGTTTCTAAAATAAAAGTTTTAAAAAGCTAAAACAGAGGTAAAAAGTGAGCTTGGTTTCCTGATACTTTCACTGAAGAAAACACATCCCTTTTTATTACACAGACTGCTCAATATCCCTAATGCCTTAAAAGCAGTTCTAAGAAGCAAGCTTTTTAACAGGTAAAACAAAAAGATACTGTAATTGCAGGTGTACTAACAAGATTTTTATGTAAAAAAAAAAAAAATAGAAGATGACCTAAATTAATCTGTAGGGAAAACACTTCAGATTTCAGTGTGATTACTCCTGAGATGAATTTTGCCCAAAGTCTTTAAGGGCTGTTCTCTTCTTGAGAAAGGGGTGAAAACAGCACAGAAAAAGTATGTTTCTGGAAAGAAAAATGTGTAAACATAATTCTCCCCCTATAAGTAGCTGCAGAGAGAAAAAAAAAATCACTGATAACCTCTTACAGTTCATGCTTTTAACATAAATAAAGATGGAATACTCAGATAATGGCAATGATTTAAAATTTTCCTTCAGTGATGCTTTTGCTCCTCTTAAAGAGCAAAGCAATTTTTTAAAAAAAAAACACAATATTCCCTTTATCAGTAATTTATGTCATGCACGACACATTTACAATGAAAGGTACATAGAGAAGTTTATGCCATAAGGAACATTATGACACACCTTCTGTGTTATATTTCCAATTAGAATGGAATGGAATGGAATGGAATGGAATAGGATAGGATAGGATAGAATAGAATAGAATAGAATAGAATAGAATAGAATAGAATAGAAT
>CM021764.1:1193650-1212713 GCA_011075105.1 Heteronetta atricapilla
AGCATTGTTTCATACACGACACGAATCATATTAACACTTTTCACAATATGCAGCCAGATGTGCAAGGGCATAGAGGCTGCGATGCATACTAGTGCTGCCTCCATCTGGTACTACTGACTTCTGTGCCTTAAGTCAGACATTTTTTCCTTATGTTTTTCCTCTTAGTACTGCCAAGGCTTGAAATGGGAAGAATAAACCATTAAAACGGTGGTGTTGAATCATACTTATACTTACGTATGCTGCTTATGTTTTAAAATATACCCTAGTTTGGATTTCAGTCAAGTGATGGATGAATGTCCAGTGATGTATCAACATCTTAAAACCATTACAATAGAAATGTGCAATAGAATCTGAACAAGAAATAAAAGATGTAAATAACTTTATTCAAAATACATATCCAGGGCAGCTTACAGAAGTAACAAATGAAACAAATTGTTTTACAGGTTTTTGGAATAGGTGTCTGCAGAATTCACATTCTTTGTCCTGCTTGCCACCAGGGATGTAGTCAGCATAAGCTGACACTGGCTCTCCCTTGAGCTTCTCTGAAGTCTAAAGAACTCTTGCTTCTCCAACCCTGGCTTGCTTTAAATCCCATATGGATATAAAGGCCATTGTGGATCTTTCTGATCTCTTCTCTAGTTGATCTTTTATCCCTATTCCTTCTCATGTACACTCCCTCAAACTGAGAGTTTTTTTCTTTCTCTGCAAATTTAAACTCTACATCCAAGCTGCTTTGTATGACCTGAGGCAGGTAACTTTGCATTTTCTTCTGACTAGAGGAGTCATTTATTTATTTATTTATTTATTGGTCCTACCTTGAGACATTCCAGATATTTCACACTGTGGTCTTGTGCAGGAAGGGATTCTCAAAAAAAAAATAATATAAAGTCACCATTAGTAGTGCATTAATAATACAGGTATCTCCCAGTATCCTGATTCATCATTTACCTTCTCACTACAGAAATGCTCTTTTAGATGTGGATGACTGAGGTTAGGAGCTGCAGTTCAGTGGCTTTAACAAAGATGATTTAATTTAGACAAGCAACGATAAAGAAGTTCCAGAGACTTCCACCTCTGTCTGCAGCACCTGTCCAAAAATCCAGAGGTACAGAACTGCAGCAGACATGACCCCTCCTATCATAAATTTGAGGGAGCTGATGGAAAAGCACACAAGTAATGAAAACTGAAATAAAGAAATCTTTTGCCATCAGGCAAGAGCAAAACTACTTAGGAAAACAAGACTGCTATTTGCAGGAAGGCAAAGAAAAAAAAAGCTAGCAAGAAGATTGGGGGTGCACAACCCCCCCCGGGGCCCCCCCCCCCCGCAACGGGACACACAACCAGGACAGTTGACCCAAAGTGACCAAAGGTATATTTCATACCATATGACATCATACTCAACGATAAAACTGGGTGAAGTTGGCCAGGGGGCTGCTGTTGCTCAGAAACTGGCTGGGCATCAGTCAGCTGGTGGTAAGCAATTGAGTTAAGCATAACTTGTTTTGTGTATTCTTTTTGCTTTCTTGTTTTTTTGTGTGATTTTTTTCTTTTTTTTTCTCCCTGTTCCGACCTATTAAACTGTCTTTATCCCAAACCATGAGTTTTATTTCCCCCTACCTCCCCCCCCACCCCAATTCTCTCCCCCTTCCCACTGTGGGAGGAGTGAGCCAACAGCCGGATGGCGCTTAGCTGCCTTCCCGGTTAAACCTCAACAGTCCTTTTTGGTGTTCAACTTGGGGCATGAAGGGCTGAGATGATGATAGATCTAACATGTTAGAGCATGTTAGAACAAATTTCTTTATAATTTGTTACAAGTATTATATTTAAATATATATAATAGATGATCTATAATATATTTATAATATAAATATAAATATATATATATATTAGTTTTGATCTTGGGTCTGCTGTGCCTGTTTTCTGAATTGTGTTATATTGCACATTACTTATTCTGTGTGTTCCCTGTTGTGCTACTTATTGTTTCTAGGCTGGTTTAAGGACATTATGTTGCTGTACTGTATAACATTGGCTTATGATATGATAAAATTGCTGGTCATGAAACTAACCTGGCATTTGTACTCAGCACTGCCATCAACTCTACTATGGAAAACATATCTCAGAAACTATTAATTACACCATTTACCTTTTGTCCTCAGTGAGCCAATCTATGAGGGGAACAGAGGGGGATACTTTTCCCGAATTGTTCACTCTCCCCTTCTCCTCCAGGCTAGTTACGATAGCTCTTCAAAACTTTGAATATCCTTGGGATGTTCAGACCAGCATGTTCTTATTGTTAGGTCTCCTCAATGAGCTTCAGGTTTTGTTTAAGGTTAAACAACTACTTAGAAATGATACTACATAGATAATGAGATCTGTCATGAGGGAGGATAGTTATGTGTGGCAGGCAGTGTGGGAGGATATGGGCAGGCACCTTGTTGTGGTTTAACCCGGCTGGCAGCTAAACACCACACAGCCGTTCGCTCACCCTCTGCCCTCCCTCTCTGGGATGGGGGAGAGAAACAGGAAAGTAAAGCCTGTGGGTTGAGATAAAGACAGTTTATTAAGATAGAAAATAATAATAATAATATGTACAAACAAGTGATGCACAATGCAATTGCTCACCACCCGCTGACCGATGCCCAGCCCAACCCCGAGAGTCGGCCCCCCACCCGGCTCTATGCCAAGGATGCACGGAGCATCCGGGCCAGTCACAATAGGGTGTTCTTGCCACTCATTCCCAGTTAGACTCACTTCAGCCTCCAATACAGTCAAATGCTGGGATCCCCCCTGTCACTCCATGAATACTGATGGGCTCTGGCCCTTCATAGTTTGATGGCATTAGAGTACATTGTGCACCGGTATCTACTAAAGCTTTATACTTGTGTGCTTCTGACGTGCCAGGCCATCGAATCCACACAGTCCAATAAACTCGATTGTCCCTTTCCTCCCCCTGGCTGGAGGCAGGGCCCCTCTAATCCTGGTCAGAATCTTCATTCCTGTGTTTAAGGGACTGCCTGCTGGAAGTTGGAGCAGCAAACTTTTCAGAGAACCCCTTTTTCCCGCTTGTTTTCTTTTGCAACTCACGTACCCGTGCCTCTAGGGTCGTGGTGGATTTTCCATCCCATTTTCTCATGTCCTCTCCATGGTCACGTAGGTAAAACCACAGGATAGCACGAGGTGTGTATCCACCATATCGTCTTCCTTGCATGGATGAGCGCTTACCCCTAATAGCAGAGACATTGGTTTGTACAGGGGTGGAGGAAAGTACGCTTTGGAGGAAAGTTTCTCCAAAGTATTCTCTTTTAGTTGGTGGACGCTTTCAGAAAGTTTCTCCACAGCCGAGACACAGGCCTGTAGGGAAGAGGAGAGACTTTCTTCGTACTGCCGGAGTTGTTTAACCACATCACCCACTGAGGGTTCCTCATCCTCTTTCCAGGCCATTATTGCCAATGAGCTGGCATATGATGATGGTGCACTCCGTACAAACTTCCGCCACATGGGTCGTGTACACTTGACTTCATCTGGATCTACGGGTACTTGTCCATTGTCTGGGTCGGCATAAATCACCTCCCGTATGGCTAATTCCCTCAGGTACTGGATTCCCTTCTCCATAGCGGTCCACTTGCCTGGCAGACATACAAGTTCTTCCTTGTAGGGATGGATACCTTTCCCTTACACCGTACAGGATATGCCTCCAGAGGCTGTAGGATCGTACTCCTTCTCCAATTGCTTTGTCAATGCCTGCGTCTCTAGCAAGGGATCCCAGCCGACTGGCTTCCCTGCCGTCTATATCCACATAATTGGCTCCGGTATCCCAGCACCGGAGCAGCCAGGTGACAAGCTGCTCACCCATGCAGCGACCAAAATCTTTTTGCATATCTCGTAGCTCACGCTGGTATAGGCTTCGGGAAACTAGTGTTGTTTTTTCAACATCCCCATCTTCATCGTTCTGCACCCCTAATGGCCCAGCCTTGTCTTCTCCAAACCTAGTCTCTCTGCGTTCTAAACGACCTGAGTCTCTATACCATTTTTTCACCTTGTCTACAGGGGCAACTTGTATTGCTACAGGTCGTTTCTCTGACTCAGCCACAGAATCTGCCACAGGGGTTGGAATACACTCTGCAGGGCCAACTTGCACTGCAACAGTTCGTTTCTCTGGCCCAGCCACAGGAGCTGGAGCAGCTGCAGGGGCTGGAGTGGCTTCAGGAGCAGGAGCTGGAGTGGCTGCAGGGGCTGGAGTGGCTGCAGGAGCAGGAGCTGGAGTGGCTGCAGGAGCAGGAACTGGAGCGGCTGCAGGAGCAGGAGCTGGAGCGGCTGCAGGAGCAGGAACTGGAGCGGCTGCAGGAGCAGGAGCTGGAGAGGCTGCAGGAGCTGAATTGCTGCAGGAGATAGAGCTGGAGCGGCTGCAGGAGCTGGAGGTGGCGTGGCTGCAGGGGCTGGAGCAGGAGCGGCTGCAGGAGCTGGAGCAGCTGCAGGGGCTAGAGCTGGAGCGGCTGCAGGAGCTGGAGTGGCTGCAGGAGCAGGAGCTGGAGTGGCTGCAGGGGCTGGAGCTGGAGCGGCTGCAGGAGCTGGAGTGGCTGCAGGGGCTGGAGCTGGAGTGGCTGCAGGAGCTGGAGTGGCTGCAGGAGCTCCAGCAGAGATCTGCCTCAGGACAGATCTCTGGATGAGATTCCTAAGTAGTTAACCTTAAAGAAGACTTGAAGCGCATTCAAGAGACATAACAACAACAACATGCTGGTCTGCGTATCCCAAGGATATTCAACATCTTGAAGAGTTATCTTAACTAGCTCAGGGGATAAGAGGGTGCTGAAGGAGTGAGGGAGAGTGAACAAGGAGGGAAAAATATATTCCCCTGTTCCCTCCACAGACTGGCTCCGTGATGAAAAAAGGCAGTAGGTGTAATTGTTAATGGCCAGATATTCATCATATCGTAAGCTATTGTTACACCGCACAGTACCATAATGATGTTAAACCAGGGCCCAGAAAGGATAAACAGCACAACGGGGATCACATACAGAAAGTAACGTGCTATAAAATTCATTTTGGAATACAGGCACAGCAGACTTGAGATTAAAGCAATCAACCTTCTGATTAGCAACTATTAAGCAGCTCTAATACTTATACCAATTTTAGTTTAACATGCTCTGGTCAGATCTGTTGTTATCTCAACCCTTCGTGCCCCACGGTAGGCGCCAAAAGGACTGTTGTGGTTTAAACACCACACAGCCGTTCGCTCACCCTCCCCCCTCCCTCTCTGGGATGGGGGAGAGAAACGGGAAAGTGAAGCCTGTGGGTTGAGATAAAGACAGTTTATTAAGATAGAAAATATAATAATAATAATATGTACAAACAAGTGATGCCCAATGCAATTGCTCACCACCCGCTGACCGATGCCCAGCCCAACCCCAAGCAGCCGGCCCCCCACCCTGGCTAGCCACCCCTATATATTGTTCAGCATAATGTCAGATGGTATGGAATACCCCTTTGGCCAGTTTGGGTCAGCTGTCTTGGGTCTGTCCCCTCCCAGCTCTTGCTGCACCCCTAGCCTGCCCGCTGGCAGGACAGAGCGAGGAGCTGAAAAGTCCTTGGCTTAGTGTAAGCACTGCTCTGCAGCAATTAAAACATCAGCATGTTATCAGCACTCTTCTCATCCTAATCCAAAACATAGCACCCTACCAGCTACTAGGAGGAAAAATAACTTTGTCCTAACTGAAACCAGGACACTGGGCCACCAGGGGAACAAGAAGACAAAGCGGAAGCTATCATAAGAACATCAATAACTACCTGGGAACTGTAGCAATGTGAGCTGCAAAAGAAGCAAAAAGATTTCAGCCATCATCCAGGTGAGCACCTTGTCACTTGGCTGCTCCGGTGCTGGGACAGCGGAGCTGATAGTCTGGATTTAGAGGGAGGGGAAGACAGGCAGCTGGGATCCCTTACTAGGGAAGGGGGCATTGACAGAACAATTGGAAATGGAGTACAAATCTTCACCCTCAGGTGTGAAGGAAAGGTGTCCCTTCAAGGAAGACCTTGTATGTCAACCAGGCAAATAGACCACTATGGAGAGGGGAATCCAGTACCTGAGGAATTAGCCGTATGGGAGGTGATTTATAAGGACCTAGGCAACGAATAGATATGCACAGATCCAGATGAAGTCAAGTGTACAGAACTCATGTGCTGGAAGTTTGTAAGGAGTGGTACCATAATCATATGCCAGCTCATTGGCAGTAATGACCTAATAAACAGGATGAGCTTGAGATGTGTGTACGGTCGAGGGGCCACAATCTCATTGCGATCACGGAGACCTAGTGGGACAGCTCACATGACTGGAACGCTGTCATGGAAGGCTATGTCCTTTTTAGGAAAGACAGGCTGGGGAAGCAAGGGGGAGGAGTTGCCCTTTATGTGAGGGAGCAATTAGAATGCACCCAGCTCCACCTGGGTGAAGAACAAGTGGAGAGCTTGTGGGTGAGAATTAAGGGGCGGTCTGGTATGGGTGACACTGCTGTGGGGGTGTACTACAGGTCACCAGCTCAGGAGGAGGAGGTCGAGGAGGCCTTCTACAAGCAGCTGGAAACAGCCTTGTGATCCCGGGTGCTGGTTCTCATAGGGGACTTTAATTATCCAGATAACTTTTGGATAAGCAACTCGGTCAGGGATGCGCATTCTAAATGGTTCCTTCAATGCGCTGACAATAATTTTTTTGATGCAGGTGGTGGAGGAGCTGACGAGGCGGGGGGGTGCTTCTGGACCAGCAGGGATGGGCTTCTTGGGGATGTGAAGGTTGTGGGCACCTTGGGATGCAGTGACCATGAGATGGTGGAGTTCAAGATGGAACTTGGTGGAAGAAGTAAGGCAAAAAGTAGGATTGCTACCCTGGACTTCCGGAGAGCCAACTTCAACCTCTTCCGGGACCTATGTGGGGGTATTTCATGGGCTAGATTTCTAGAAGGCAAGGGTGCTTGTGAGAGCTGGGCAACATTTAAAGAACGCTTTTTCCAAGCTCAGGATCGGTGCATCCCTAAGAGCAAGAAATCGGGGAAGGGGGGCAGGAAACCTGTGTGGATGAGCAAGGAGCTCATCAACAAGATCAAAAGGAAGAGGAAGGTCTATGAAATGTGGGAAAAGGGCCTGTCCCATTCCAAAGGAGTATAGGAGTGTTGTCAGGGCCTGCAGGGACACGACGAGGAAGGCTAAAGCCCACCTGGAGATGAAGCTGGCAAAGGAGATAAAGGATAATAAGAAGGGTTTTTTTAAAGTATGTAAACAGTAAAAGGAAAACTAGGGATAATGTGGATCCCCTGCTGAACAAGGAGGGTGTCCTGGTAATGGGGGACACTGAGAAGGTGGAGATACTGAATGCCTTCTGTGCTTTGGTCTTTGCTTCAGTCTCCCCCCTGGGACTCCTGGACCCTGGAGGGAGGAGAGTCTGGGAAGTGGAGAGCTCCTCTCTGGTTGAGTGTTTCAGGAGCATCTGAGTGGGATCAACACACTCAAATCCATGGGCTTCTATGGGATGCATCCATGTGTGCTGAGGGAGCTGGTGAACTAAATGCCGAACCACTCTATCATCTTTGAAAGGTCCAGGAGAACAGGAGAGGTGCCTGAAAACTGGAGGATAGCCAATGTCACTCCGGTCTTCAAGAAGAGCAAGAAGGAGGATCTGGGAAACTACAGGCTGGTCAGTCTCAGCTCTGTCCCTGGAAAGGTGTTGGAACAGCTTGTTCTGGATGCCATCTCCAAGCAATTGGAAGAGAAGAAGGTTATGAGGAGTAGTCAGCATGGATTCACCAAGGGGAAGTTGTGCTTGACCAACCTCTTTGCCTTCTGTGATGGCATCACCGGCTGGGTAGATGGGGGGAGAGCGGTGGATGTCATCTACCTTGACTTTAGCAAGGCTTTCGATGCTGTCTCCCATGACATCCTGCTAGCAAAGCTGAGAAAGTGTGGGATAGAGGAATGGACAGTAAGGTGGGCTGAGAACTGCCTGACTGGCTGAGCTCAGAGGGCAGCCAGAGGGCATTGGTGGCACAGAGTCTGGCTGGAGACCTGTTACTAGTGGTGTTCCCCAGGGGTCGGTGCTGGGTCTGGTCTTGTTCAACATTTTCATTGATGACCTTGATGAGGGAATAGTGTCCACCCTCAGCAAGTACGCCAATGATACAAAGCTGGGTGGTGTGGCCGACACACCAGAAGGCTGTGCTGCCATTCAGTGAGACCTGGACAGGCTGGAGAACTGGGCAGGAAGAAACCAAATGCGGTTTAATAAGAGCAACTGTAGAGTCCTGCACCTGGGAAGGAACAACCGGAAGTATCAGTACAGGCTGGGGGATGACCTGCTGGAGAGGAGCTCTGTGGAGAAAGACCGGGGGGCCCTGGTAGACGACAGGATGACCATGAGCCAGCAGTGTGCCCTGGTGGCCAAGAGGGCCAATGGGATCCTGGCGTGCTTTAAAAGGAGCGTGGCCAGCAGGTCAAGGGAGGTGATCCTCCCCCTCTACTGTGCCCTGGGCAGGCCTCGCTGGGAGTATTGTGTCCAGTTCTGGGCTCCCCACTACAAAAAAGACAGGGATCTCCTGGAAAGAGTCCAGCAGAGGGCCACAAAGATGATACGGGCCTGGAGCATCTTCCCTATGAAGAAAGGCTGAGAGACCTGGGTCTGTTCAGCCTTGAGAAGAGAAGACTGAGAGGAGATCTTATTAATGTTTACAAATATCTTAAGTGTGGGAGACAGAGGGATTGGGCCAACCTCTTTTCAGTGATTTGTGGGGACAGGACAAGGGGCAATGGCCACAAAATGGATCACAGGAAGTTCCACACTAACATGTGAAAGAACTTCTTCACGGTGAGGGTGACAGAGCACTGGAACAGGCTGCCCAGGGTGGTTGTGGAGTCTCATTCTCTGGAGATATTCAAGGCCCATCTGGATGCCTACCTGGGCAACCTGCTCTAGGGAACTTGCTTTGGCAGTGGGGTTGGACCCGATGGTCTCTTGTGGTCCCTTCCAACCTCTGCAGTTCTGTGATTCTGTGAAAGCATTATAGATGGACAACAATCCCCATTCCCCTGTACCATCTGAGGGAATGTACTGAATCTGGCTGGGATGGAATTAACTTTCTCTGCAGCAGCCCATGTAGTGTTGTGCTGTGCACTTGTAACTAGAACAGCATTGGTATCACACCAGTGTTTTATCTATTGCTGAGTGATGCTGGAACAGCATCAAGACTCCCTCCAACCCCCCTGGCCCCGCCTGCCCCAAGACTGAGGGTGGGAAAGTAATGGAGAGGGGATATCTCCAGGGCAGCTTACCTAGACCAACCAAAGGGATACTCCATACCATATGACATCATGCTCAGAAATAAAAGCTGGGGAAGGAGAAGGGGGGGCTCCCATTATGAAGGTGTCTGTCCTCCCAAACAACCCGGAGGCTGGCCTGGAGGCTCTGTGCATGCTTTGGCATAGACTACCTCAGAAGAGGGTATGTCAAGGTCCCAAAAGGGTACTAGTGGGTTTGAGTACAGAGAAGATTAAGCAGCTGTCTACCCTACTTGGTCTCTCAGAAGACTCTTCTGTTGTAGGATTGCTGAGGGTGCCAATCGCTCCCACAGCGGTGCACCGGCAGCAATATTGCAACAACCGAGACTTCCGGATTCCCATCCATGAGTTGGTTCATCGGCTGGAGAGTCAAGGAATGATCGGCAAGATTCATTCACCCTTTAACAGTCATACGGCCAGTGCAAAAGTCTAATGGAGAGTGGAGGGTAACAGTGGAGTATCCTGGCCTGAACGAAGTCACGCCACCACTGAGTGCTGCAGGGCAAGACATGCTAGAATTTCAGTACAAAGCAGAGTCAAAGGCAGCCAAGCACTATGGCACAACTGATATTGCTAATGCATTTTTCTCCATCCCTTTGGCAGCAGACCACTGTTTGCTTTCACTTGGAGCAGCATCCAATACACGTGGAATTGACTGCCCCAGGGGTGGGAAAACAGCCCTACCATTTGCCATGGTCTGATTTAGTCTGCCCTGGAACTGGGGGAAGCCTCTGAACACCTTCAATACATCGATGACGTTGTGTGGGGTGACACAGCAGAAGAATTTTTTGAGGAAGAAAAAGCGAAATTCTCCTGAAAGCTGAGTGTAGAGTAAGGTTAAGAGACCTGCACAGGAAATCCAGTTCCTGGGGATAAAGTGTCAGGATGGGCGTCGCCACAATGGACGTAGTCAACAAAATAACAGCTATGTCTCTGCCAATGAGCAAAAAGTAAACACAAGCTTTCCTAGGTCTTGTGGGATTATGGAGAATGCATGTTCCAGGCTATAGTCAGCTTATGAGTCCTCTATATCAAGTGACTCGAAAGAGGAACTAATTTGAGTGGGGCCCCAAGTAACAACAGGCCTTTGAACAAAACAAACAAGAAATAGCTCATGCAGTAGCCCTTGGGCCTGTCGGTACCAGACCCCCAGGTAGAAAACCTGGCCATAAAGGTACATCATGTAGATGCTCAAATGCCCAAGAGTCAGGCCACCAAAGAACATCAGAATAACAAAGAGGTGGACCAAGCTTTGAAAACTGAAGTGGCTCAGGTGGACCTGGACTGGGGATGTAAGGGTGATCTGTTTGTAGCTCGATGGGCCCATGAAACAGCAGGACATCTGGGGAGGGATGCCACATACAGATGGGCTCGTGATCAAGAGGCGGACCTGACCATTGAGGCCGTTACACAGGTCACCCATGAGTGTGAAACCTGTGCTGCAGTCAAGCAAGCCATGAGGGTATAGTCTCTCTGGAACAGGGGGAGATGGCTTGGATTTTGATATGGTGAGGCCTGGCAGATTGACTACATCGGACCACTCCCACAAACCCGCCAAGGCAAATGGTACATACTCACCATGGTAGAAGCAACAACTGGGTGGCTGGAACCATACCCAGTAAACCATGTCACCACCAAAAACACCATCTTGGGCCTGGAAAGGCAAGTGCTGTGGCATCATGGTACACTAAGGAGAATTGAGTCTGACAATGGGAGTCACTTCTGAAACAATCTTGTCACCTCCTGGGCCAAGAGGCATGGCATTGGGTGTATCACATCCCCTATCACCCACAAGTCTCTGGGAAGGTTGAGAGGTACAATGGACTGTTAAAGACCATGTTGCGAGCATTCGGTGCTGGGAAATGGAAACACTGGGACAAATCTACCAGAAGCCACTTGGCTAGTTAACACCAGAGGGTCTAACATCCATCCTGGTCCTGCTGAAACAAAACCCCTAGACACTGTGGGAGGAGCTAAAGTCCCCGTAGTGCCTGTAGGGAAGTGGATGGGGAAGGCAGTGTGGGTTGCTCCTGCCTTGGGAAAAGGCAAAACCACTCAGGTGATTCTCTTCACCCAAGGACCAGGGTACACCTGGTGGGTCATGCAAACGGATGGGGCTATCAGGTGCATGCCTCAAGGAGATTTAACCCTGGGAGTAAACTAATCTGTAATCTAAGTTATTTGTTGTAGGAAGACACTGCAGAACCAATGACAGGTCAACTTCACAAGGAGCTGGGCAAGTGCAGCAATGACTCGAGCTAAGCTGGTGCTGGCATCCTGACATCCAACTCCACCTGTCCAAAGTGAGCATTTTGGCAGATGAAGCCTAAATCATCAACAGTTCTTATGGACATTTTGGGAAGAGGCCTATAGAATGAAAAAAAGTAGCTATTGATAAATCTGTTAAAGGACAGGGAACAGTGGTGATGAGAATACCTATATACTAAAGTATGTGGGACCTGAATGTGACACAAATGTTATAAAATAAGGAGTTGAGGTTGTACTGGGTCTGTCTGGGATGGAGTTAACTTTCCCTGCAGCAGCCCATACAGTGCTGTGATACCAAAACACTGGTATCACACCAGTGTTTTGCCTGTTGCTGAGCAATACTGGCACAGCATCAGGACTCCCTCCAAGCCCCCAAGAGCCAGCAGGCTGGGGGTGGGCAAGAGGTGGGGAGGGAACATCATTAGGGCAGGTGACCTAAACCAGTAAAAGGAATATTCCCTACCATATGATGTCACACTCAGCACTAAAAGGTGGAAAAGGGGAAGGAGGAGGGGGGGTCTCGTTATGAAAACACCCAACTTCCCAAACAACAGCTATGCCTACTGCAGCCCTGCTTCCCGGGACGTGGCCAAAAATCACTCACTGATTGGAAGTAGAGAGTATTTTCTTTTCTCTCTCATTGCGGTTCCACGTGGCCTTTGCTTGTTCCCTCCCCCTTCCCCCGCCTTCCTTTTAATTAAATTATCCTTATCTCACCCCATAAGTTTTTTTTTTCTTCCTTTCCAGCAAACATTTTTCTTCCTCTCTTCTTATAAGGAGGGGGAGTGAGAGAGCAGTTGTGTTGGAGTTCAGCTGCCCAGCAAGGTAAAACCACCACACTGCCCCATGTTAAGTAAGAGCCAGTTTCAGCTGACGCATAAAGAGACCCTCAACTGGCCAGAGCCAAGCCAATAAGCCAGCCATGTTGGTTGTGCCTCTGTGAGAGCATATTTAAGAAAGGGAAAAAAATGCTGTGCAACAGCATCTGGGAGAGTGAGGAGTGAGAAACTTTTTGCAGACAGTAAGGTCATTGTGGTCAATGCTCTCTCGCTCCCCCTCCTCAAAGAGGAGCGGGGAGAAAATACGATAAGGACGAGGAGATCGCACAGTAATTATCGTGACAGGCAAAACAGACTCAGCATAGGGAGACAGTAAGATTTATTGCCTATTACTAACAAGCTAGAGAAGCGAGAAACAAAGGAAAGAAACCAAAATCACCTTCCCCCCCATCCACCCTCTTCCACCTCCTCCCCCCGAGCGGCGCAGGGGAACTGGGGAATGGGGGTTATGGTCAATCTATAGCACTTCTCTGCCGCTCCTTCTTGGTCACTCTCGTCCCCTGTGCTGTGGGGTCCCTCCCATAGGATGCAGTCCTTGGTGAACTGATCCGGCGTGGGCTTCCCACAGGCAGCAGCTCTTCAAGAACTGCTCCAGATATGGGTCTGTACCACGGGGTCCATCCCTCAGGAGCAAACTGCTCCAACCAGGGTCCCCCATGAACAGCAGCTCCTGCCAGGTCACCTGCTCCTGCGTGGTCTCCTCTCCATGGGCTAAAGGTCCAGCCCGGAATTTGCTCTGGCAGTGGTCTTCCACAGGCCGCGGTCTCTGTCAGTGCAGGTCCACCTGCTCCACCGTGGTCTCCTCCACAGGCTGCAGCGTGGAACCCCGCTCCACTGTGGTACTCCATGGGCTGCAGGGGTACAGCCTGCTTCAACATGGTCCTTACTACATACCGCAGGGGACTTCTGCTCCGGCACCTGGAGCAGAACTCCCCCTCCTTCTTCACTGACCTTGGTGCCTGCAAGGCTGTTCCTCACTCCTCTCACTGTCCCAGCTGCTGTGTGGCACAGTGCATTTTTTTCCCGTCTTAAATCTGGCATAGGGAGTTTAATGTAATTTATTACCTATTACTAACAAGCTAGAGCAGTGAGAAACTAAAAACACCTTCTCCCCCCTCCCCCCTCTTCTACATCCTCCTCCCGAGCAGCACAGGGGAATGGGAAATGGGGGCTTGGTCAGTCCGTAATGCTTCATCTCTGCCACTCTTTCAGGGTCACTCTCTTCCCCTGCTCCAGTGTGGGGTCCCTCTCACGGGATGCAGTTCTTCCCAAACTGATCCTGTGTGGTCTTTCCCCAGGCAGCAGTTCTTGGAGAACTGCTCCAAATATGTATCCGTACCACAGCATCCATCCATCATGAGCAAATTACTCCAGGATGGGTCCCCCATAGGTGGCGGATCCCACCAAATCACCTGCTCCTGCGTGGGCTCTTCTCCACAGGCTACAAGTTCTGCCCAGAGTCTGCTCCGGCGGGGACTATCCACAGACTGCAGCCTCCTTCAGGCCAGATCTACCTGTTCCACCGTGAGCTCCTCCACATGATGCACTGTGGAAATCTGCTCTGCCATGGTACACCGTGGGCTACAGGGGGACAGCCTGCTCCACCATGGTCCTCTCCACAAGCCACAGGGGAACTTTGGTGCTTGGAGCACATCCTCCCCCTCCTTCTTCACTGACCTTGGTGTCTGCAGGGCTGTTTCTCACTCTTCATTCTTCCAACTGTTGTTATACTGCAGTTTTTCCCCTTTCTTAAATCTGCTCTCACAGAGGTGCAAACAGCATCGCTTATTGGCTTGATTCTGGCCAGTGGCAGGCCCCTTTTGGAGCCAGCTGAAAGTGGCCCTTATCTAACATAGGGCAGCTTCTGGACTCTTCTCACAGAGGTTACCCTTGCAGCCCTCCACTACCAGCTACTAGGAGGAAAATTAACTCTGTCCTAACTGAAACCAGCACACTCGTGTTTTTCTTAAAGATTTTATTTTAGGCTTTCTGCCTAAAAAATAACTTTGTTCATATCAGGTTTGAAGTCATTAGCAACAGTTTTTGAAGAGGCTGCTTGTTCTCTGACCCAGAGGAAATGCACATTAACAGGAACAGTTTGTTACAGAGGGTGTAAAAGAGAAAAATGATGATCTCAAAGATGAATGAGAAAAGATGAGATTAGAACTCAGGTCAAGCTTCAGTGGCTAACAGGGAGACATCACAGGGGTGCAGCAGAAGGGAATTAGAAAAGAGGAAAATGAAAAGTGAGATTCAGGCACATGTATGAAGGAGAGGAAGAACAAGTCTGCTTGCTCACATATATGAAGGAAAAGGTAATCCTTTATGTGGTACTTAAGTTTTCCCTATAAGAAAGATATGTATAGGTTCTGTGAAAGAGGAGGGGTCATGATGGGAACAGTTATTTCTTTTCTTTATTATTTTTGACAATTAAATGCTTTCTATTTGCAAAACTAGAAGTTTTTCTTCAGAGTAAAAAACAAACCAGCCCTCCTCTCCACCCCCCACCCAATCTCCTGCATTCTGGTCATGAATTTAACGTTAGCCTAAAAAACTGCACCTTGTTTTCTTGGAGGAAAAGTATGGTCCACAAGTGCCTGGCAGGAATGCTTGAAGAGACCTGCAGTCTCCACAAGCATGGAAATTTTTATGCTCCAAAGGCCTCTTCGTGTAAATGAACTTAGTGCTTCTGTGACTGAGAAGCCTTTTGTTCAACCACAATGAGTGTATAAAGGCATACACGAATCAGTCATTTTACTTTAGACTTCATTCAATTGCTCCCCTAGGCTCTTAAAGAGTGCAGAAGTTTATTCTATGCTGGTTTCTTCCCACTAAAGATAAAATATAGAAATCCCCTTTGGTCTGTATTAATATTTGCTAATTCTTCACTAACACCAGAAGAGAACTTCTTTCAGTTTCTGCTTTGACTCTTTTCATTCTCCAGAGCCCTTGAAACTATGTTTAATATAAGCTCAGTATGATTTGTGAACTGACCAATAGCAAGAAGGTTAGAAATTGCTAAAATAATATGCTGGTACGAATGACCTATTTGCTGATCTGTATTTTTAATGTTCATAACAATGCTGAAAATGCTACATCTTACTGATACTCTGTCAGTGTTACAAAATAGTATTCAACAGTCATATAAATATGAACACATCATAAAATATTTTACATGCACACAGTATTGTTCATACCAAGGTGTTGCACAGGTTCTCTGCATACATTGCCAGTAAAAAGTACCTACCTTTTTGTCCTGGTTTCAGTTAGGACAGAGTTATTTTTCCTCCTAGTAGCTGGTAGAGTGCTATGTTTTGGATTAGGATGAGGAGAGTGTTGATAACATGCTGATGTTTTAATTGCTGCAGAGCAGTGCTTACACTAAGCCAAGGACTTTTCAGCTCCTCGCTCTGTCCTGCCAGCGGGCAGGCTAGGGGTGCAGCAAGAGCTGGGAGGGGACAGCCCCAGGACAGCTGACCCAAACTGGCCAAAGGGGTATTCCATACCATCTGACGTCATGCTGAACAATATATAGGGGTGGCTAGCCGGGGTGGGTGGCCGGCTCTCGGGGTTGGGCTGGGCATCGGTCAGCGGGTGGTGAGCAATTGCATTGTGCATCACTTGTTTGTACATATTATTATTATTATTTTCTATCTTAATAAACTGTTTTTATCTCAACCCACAGGCTTCACTTTCCCGTTTCTCTCCCCCATCCCAGAGAGGGAGGGGGGAGGGTGAGCGAACGGCTGTGTGGTGTTTAGCTGCCAGCCGGGTTAAACCACAGCAGAGCCAGTTTGAGCTGGCTCCACAAGGGACCTGCCACTAGCCAAAGCTGAGCCAATGAGTAATGCTGATTGCACTTCTATGAGAGCATATTTAAGAAAGGAAAAAAATACTCTGCTCTCATGCTTGCAGGATGCCCGCCATTGCAATCACAAATAAAATAACTTCACAGAAGATCCTGTCTGAAGAAAATTATTGAGAGTTTTCTCACGATTTGGGGGCTCTTCCGGGATCTTGTCGCCTGCCGAAGATTTCTTGCTACCACGGACAGGAAGGTGCACCCCACTGATTTCAGCGGTCCCGTCAGGGGTGGTAGATTGTCTCGGTATGTCTGGCAAAGGACCGAGACTTAATCTGAAGACAGGCTCTGTGAAGCACTGGAGAGAACGGAGGTCAGCCCAGACACAGCCCAGACACAGTACAGGCACAGGGATGACTGCTGATAACCCGGACCGGGAATTCCGTGCATGGACCAAGGTAAGGCAAACTTTACTGTATATTGCCTCGGGGGGCGTGGGGGTGGGGAGACTCTTGTGTGGAGTGCGAATGAGACGCACTTTTAGTGCAAAGCGAGTGTGGAGTCCCGATCCACGAAGTTCTGTAGTCCCGCAAGGGGCACGGCTGGAGATGGACAAAGCAAAAGATAGATGAGCGAAAGAGAGTCTCGAGGGTTTGGGTCCTTAGGTGTACGGTACCCTGAGCACGGTGACGTGAGGTGCTCGGCAGTACACCCCACCTCTGTCCTAATCCTAGATGAAGGTGTGTGGTACCCTGTGGGTGGTAAAGTCCACAGCAGCATGTCAGGAAGAGATGGGGATTAAGGGTTCCAAGAGTCAGGAGGGTGGGGGTGGAGACCCCGGGACTGTGCCTAAAGATAGTCCTTTTGGAGAATGATAAGGATTTGGAAAAACAACCCAAAAACTAGGGGAAAAGATTAAAAAATATATAATTTAAAAATGGTTAGATATTGTGTAATTGTCTGGCCTAAAAAGTCAATAAAAGGAACTTCAGTATTCTGGCCAAAATACAGGTCTGATGAAAATTCAGGCTTTAAATTTATATGTAAACAATAAGACTCCTTTTTCGGAGGAGGAATCAAGTTATACTCCCTATAATCCAAATATTGCACTGGAGGCAGCAGCAGAACATGCTGAACAATAAAAAAAAAACTGTCTTTATCTCAACCCACAGGCTTCACTTTCCCGTTTCTCTCCCCCATCCCAGAGAGGGAGGGGGGAGGGTGAGCGAACGGCTGTGTGGTGTTTAGCTGCTGGCTGGGTTAAACCACAACACCAGATATGCAGAAAAAGCTCCAGAAGGTGGGAGGATGGAGTGAACAGTGCAGGTAGTATGAAGGTGTATGCCAGGAGGGGAGCTGAGCCCCTGGTCACAGTCAGAACTATAACGTTGGTTTGATCTGGTCCTTGGGGTCCCAGGGGCTCATCTGGAGGCCTAAGCGTAGCACAGGCACAGTACATCACAAATGTAGCACATATTAAACAATGAGTGTTGCCTACATATTTATTCTTAATCAGTCGCTCTCTAATCCCATGTTTCAGTCCCCCCTTTTCTGGAAAATCTAGTAAATTCTTTTACTTAATACAACAATTTTCTTCCCAATCTCTATGATATGTATCCCCCAATGCCTTGCCATGTACTTTCATCAAGGAAGTTAATATCGCCATTCGTTGTAACAATTTCCAATTCCAAACAAGTATTACAAAAGACAATATTAAACTTATACCAACTAATATCAATAAAACAATAATTGGGTGACATAATGTGTTCAAAATCCCAGTTGCAGTTGGCGACCACCCAAAGAGTGCATCCCACCAGTTGTGATTTGTGTCTTGTTTTACTCTCTGCAAAACTCTGCTTATTTCCTTTGTATCATGATGGACAGTGATTAGAATCCTCTCTCCATTTTCCTGAATGCTTTTTTTTAAAAAAAAATTGATTAGGTCTTGGTGTTTAACTAGTTGCTTCACTAAAGTGAGGTTCATCCCAATAGGTGTAAGTAATAACTTGTGATACATTGTGTTGTTAGCCTTGATCAACTGGTGGGATATCACACCTGACGATTCTAACAAAGTTACAACTACAAAAGTTAGAATGATTTTTGCTAGAGAGTTAGGTTTTCCTTATCTACCTCTACAAAAGCACAAGCAGTTCTTACACACACCCCTGACCAATATATACAAGTACAGTCTTTTGACTAGTATTTGGATGAATTTCAAGTGGCAAACATCTTGCTCAGTGTCAAGACATACATCCTGAGCATCAATTGTGTTGCTTTCACAAATAAATCCTTGTTCTTCCTGGGTAACACATGATTCCAGATTTACAGACTGCCATTTACAATTCCCCATCCGTGCCCATGTTCTACGCTCCGAGGGATAGAGTGCTGTCTCTCATGGTTTAATCCTAGTGCAATGATGGGGTGGATAACATAAACTGTGGCATTACGTATAGTAAGCACAAAGGCAGTAGCCATGTTAACAGTGGGATCATAAGTAAAATTTACCAGAGTCCACCAAGATTGGAACTTCCTCTCAAAATCATTGGCATTGTCCCAAACAGCCTTTCGAACTTCAACTGGGAAAACGCCTTCACTTCCTTCCCTAATGATCAATGATCATCAAATAATGAGCAGCTGTAGCCTGCATATCCTGTGCCCCATGCCACCGCCCGAAACACTATCCTGGGCCTTGAAAACAAGTCCTATGGCGTCATGGCACCCCAGAAAGAATTGAGTCAGACAATGGGACTCATTTCCAAAACAACCTTATAGACACTTGGGCCAAAGAACACGGTATTGAGTGGGTGTATCACATTCCCTATCATGCACCAGCCTCCGG